>JAWWEW010000065.1:3538684-3583781 GCA_035583185.1 Anabacerthia variegaticeps
TTTTTTTCCCCTTTTTTTTTAAATTTCCCCCCCCCCCCCCCCCCCCTCTGCTGTCCCCTCCTCTTCCTATTTTTCCCCCTTTTTTTTTTGCCTTGGTTGTGTTGGAAGCAGCAGGTGGATTGAGGGAATTTCTGGGTAATTCTTTCTCAGCTGGGGAAGGATAAGCAAAAGGCTCACACGTGTCAGGAGCATGAGATTGGCTGGGAGATACCATTGATTAGCTGAGACACTTGGAATTGTTTTCAGCAGCGCTCAGACACCCAGGGAGAGAGCAGGAAGAAAAGCACACCCCTGGTTTAAGTGAGGATCCCTTGCAGGTAATAAACCTCGAGGGACCTGTATCAGAAGCAGGGAAATGAGCTGTTAAATCCCGTGGACAGTTAATAGGGGAAGAGGTGGAAACAACAGCTCTCAGTTCAGCTACATCTCCGGTGTTTGGTTATTCATGAGGATGAGGAGGAGCAGGGGATGGGGGAGGCAGCAGGATGGGTACAAGCAGAGCTATGGGGTGGGACAATGTGTGTTCACCTTTGGATCTGGCACACAGGACACACAAGGGCCAGTTATTGGCAAAACTGAATCCCAGAACGGTTTAGGTTCGAAGAGACCTTGAAGATCATCCAGTCCCACCCCCTGCCATGGGCAGGGACACCTTCCACAAGCCCAGGTTGCTCCAAGCCCTGTCCAGCCTGGCCTTGGACACTTCCAGAGTAAGGAAAGTAGGGAGCTGTTGGGTGTTGACCTCAGTGAAGGGTAAAGCTGCTCAGCATCCTGAGCTGGAGGAGACTGCAGCACTGCCAGGACAGGCTGGTGTTTTATGGCCTCTTACACATGTGGGAGCCAAGGATGTCTTGTGGTGCTTGGGTAGGGAGAGAAAAACGAGCCAGTTAGGAGAAAGTAAGAGGGACTCAGGGCCAAATTTGTAATTTGGAGAGTGTATGGAAAGTGAATATACAACTGTAATTTATAAGAAAGGTTGGGGAGGATATTTTAACCAAGCCCGTGGTGGGGCTGAGCGTGAAGTCTTTCAGTCCACAGCCAAGCCCAGCAATAAGTGCAAGCTGGTGCCAAGCTGTGCCCCAGATGGGAATGAGTCAGGAGGTGGAGCTCACATCCCCTGCAAGATGAGTTCTGCCAGGTTGGGCTCTCCAGCTCCAGGGTTCAACAAGCCTGGTGCAGCCTGTGGCACTGTGGGGGTGGCTGCTGAAGGGCAGGAGAAGGCACTGGAAAGCAAGGAGCTGCTGTGACAGGTCCTGGCTTAAAAAAAAAAAGGCTCCAAGACTCAAGCGTGGCATTTCCCATTTTGGTGCTGGTTTAAAGAAGTATACCTTGTGTGGGTGAGCCATCAGCCGGCAGGAAGATGGTTAGGAGAGTGTGCTGTGCTGAAGGACAGCTCCCTGAGAGCAGCACAGCAGCTAATCCAGCCCCTCTGGTCCCAGCCCGCTTTGATGTGGTCCTGAAATCGGCTCTGGCTGGGGCTCTGAAGCAAGACATTGCTGAAGCAGTGCAAAGTGCTGCTCCCTGCAGAAAATTAATAAGGACACTTTGGATTCCACCCTGCATCTGACCTAAGCAGCTAAATAGGTTACACCAAGTTTTAAGAATCGCCCCAGTTTTCCTTCTAATAGGCAATTTTTCTGCTTAATTTGCAGACCAAGCAAAAAGCTATTATGTAAAATTTATCAGCAGCAATTGACTCTCATTAGAGATTGAGAGCAGGAGGCTTTGTTGTGAGGGGGAAGGATCCTCCAAATTTTCATTTACCAGCATCGGCTTCCCAGTGTTTATGCTGACCCATGCCCTGAACAAATGCAGACACTGAGCCATCACCATTTCTTTGCTATTCTCCCAAGAGCTGTTCTCACCTGGCTTTTGAGGTCCTTCAGCAGCCAGTTGTGTTTGAAGCACCTGATGGAGGCTGCAGGAAGTGCCTGGAAATTGCAGGGCTGTTATGACAGTGCTTGAGCTCTGAGTTTTGCCATGTTGAGCAAACGTGACTCCAGTGGGAGTGTTGTGTTCGAGAGTTTAGAGTGCAGAGCTCCTTGCTGGGCCAACGAGCTGCACTGGAAATGTCTGATCGTGGGATACAGGCAAATTTGGGCTTTCCATGGATCCAGCAGCTGGGTCTGGACACTCATTCCTGACTTTAACATCTTTCCCAGCAGCGATGCATCTGCTAACACCCTTTTCCCCCAAGGACGTGGCAGACAAAGAGCTGCTGTCCACGATTCCTGGAGACCAGAACACAGCGTGGTGTGAAATTGCTCCTGTTCTCTTCGTGCTGCAGCAGCTCTTTTGGCTGCAGCTGAAAACAGCTGTGACTTTGCCATGTGCAGGGGGACAGGTAAACTATAATGCCCCTTCCTAGGAGAGACATTAGGCACGTGGAAATTATTACTGACGTTGGAACGCTCGGATGGGGATTTTTCCTTCCCTTTTCCCCCTACAGGAAATGTTAATTATACATGAAGGTTCACTACAGCAGAAGGGATTATAATTAATTTATATTTGAACTATAATAGATTTCACTACAAACTGCATTTCATCGCAACAAAGTGTATTAGGACTGTTGTTTGCTGCCAGCAATTTACATAAACCCACCACAAAACGTTGCAGCCATTAATCCAGCACTAAGGACAGCAGCAGCAGAGAAAACTAGGAGGGGAAAATAAGTAAAATAAAGTCTGTTTAACTTGTGAACAGACACCTTGTACTTATTGCAGACACTCTAGAACCTAACTTGAGAAATGGAAAGAGGACCATATGCATCTGGAAGGTAACATTTGGATCCAAATGCTTGTCTGAATGTTCCTGGAAATGAGAGTGTGTTCTGTCTCTGCTTCAAACCTGAAAAAAGTTGGAATCCACCTGAAAGAAGAGTAACCCTTTGTTGTTCTTGGTGCCCTGAGTCACTCTCCAGAGCAGGAGGAAGACAGCAGTGACCACGGGGACAGGATTTATTCTCGACCTGATGGAAAATCATTCAGTTTCCTGTGCCTCTTTCTCTTTTTCCAACATTACCTACCTAGTTTTATGGGATGGGAGTCTCTCCAAGACAGGGATTGTGTTTCCAAATATAAGGTGGAGTAACTCCCAAAGACCCTGTCAAATGTGCCAGGCAGGATATTAAAAGCATAAGACCGCAGGTTGATAACTTTTAATTGGTGCTTCCTAATTTATTCCTGCTAACACAGTGACCTCCCAGCTCTCCCTCCTTGCCGTATTTTTGTCATACCAAGTCCTGGGCCATGGTTTCTTTGCCATCAGACATCCCTGACACCTCCCAGGCCTCCCCCAGCAGCACATCAGGCTCTGCTGATGTTGCATTCCACGCTGTCACCTTCTGTCTCAGGACGTAAAATAACAGGCTTTTGTCTGCAGCCAGGAGTTTCCTCCCTGATGCCCCAGGCTCAGGCTGGAGAAAAGGGCAGGATGTCTTGTCAGGGACTCGAGCAAACAGCTCGACAGCTGTTGTGAGCAGCTGAGAGGAAAGGTCAGAGCCAGCACTGGTGCAGGTTTGCTCTCCTGCCCTGCCAAGGTGTGCCCGAGCAACCTGAACCGCAGCAGAAAGGGCTGAGGAAGAGAAAAGCCAGGAACAAGCAGCACAAATAATGTCAGCCTGCCCAAGAAAGGAGAGAATTTGGATTGTGGCTCTGCAAAAGGCTGAGGCTGCCTCTGAAAACAAGGAGAACTTTCCAGAGAAAGGATTCATGGCTGATTCAATTAATAGACCCGTCACTGATTAACCCTCAGCCATTTATTTTTACAAAGTGCCTTGGGACTTGCTGGGTCATTAGAAAAGGTGGTCTGCAGGATTCCCATTCCTTTTCCTGCTGCTTTTGGAGCCATTACAGAGCAGTTTTGCAAGGGGAACACAGGGCATGAATGTGGCTTCTGCCATCTCCTCGGGCCAGGCACCTCATCCTTTTCGGGATGCCACAGTGTGGCTGGTAATGAGGATCTCCACTCTCTGCTGTTGCTGTGCCATTCTAGAAGCAGCACATCTTTGTGTGGTTGACCTGAGTGTGGTGTGACTGTGGGTGCCACTTCTTGGCCTGTACTGGCAGCCTGACATAAGAACCAGTATCAGACTCAGGAGATGCAAATCACCTCACCCAGAGGAGCTCAGATGACTGAGGGAGTTACATGTCAGCACTTCTGTCTTCCTGACAGGGCTATTAAAAGCCATGCTGATAGTGCAGCTGGGGTGTGTGTCTGCAGCACATCTGGATGTACTCGAGCTATCTTTGGGCTGGAGAGCTTGGGCACCAAAAAAAACATCCAAGCTGCAGCAGCACAGCCCTCGGTACAGTCAGCAGAAACCTGCCTGAGACCCTGGAAAATGAGCTGCTGGCTCGAGTGCTGTCATCCTCAGCTCCTGGCCACTTCGGTCTGCCTTGACCAACCAAGCCTGCATCCCTGTGGCAGTGCACAAGTGAGCTCTGTATTGCACCATTCCTTGCCCAATTTGCACTTTCTTTGCTCTCTGGCTGGTTCATGGCTGTGCTGGAGGCACTCGTGGCCACTTCAGCGATGTCTGGTTTGCTTCCAAGAGCTTTCTTACACCAATTCGTACTTATAGTCCAGCAATAAAATTAACAGACTGTTTTATTACACAGGCTATATCATCCAGGAGGACCCATCCAAAGGTTGGGAGTGGGTTTAATCCCAGCAGGATGACACCTTGGCAATAAAACTCTTTTGCTGGAGGTGTTTGCTGAGAAGTCCTGAGCAGGTTGTTCTGGCTCCACCAGAAGATGCAGGATAGGATGTCCTGAGTTGGGAGCAGCACGGAGCAACAATGAGGGTGGTCCCTCCCCAGGAGATGCTATGGGAAATGCAGAAAAGGGGCTCTGTGGAGGCATTGCAGTGCCTGCTATATTGAGGAGATGTCATTTAGGGAGTGTCGTGACACTGCATTTGTTAAAGCCTGGCACCGTTTCCTTCCTGCACACCCCACGGTGTGACTCAGTCTAGTGACAAATACCCACAGAAAGCTCTTTTTTTCAGATTATGTACCTCGTCATCAAATGAAAACTGCTGTAGTGTGGGGTGGGGGGTCAGAACTGGCTCCAGAAATTCCTCCTATCCCGCAGTGAGACAGAAGTGACAGCCCCACAAGAGCAGGCTGAGTGGGGGCGACTCAGCTGCCCCCTTATTGCCTCTGACTCAGCCTCGCAGCTAAAAGACCATTTCCAGAAAGCACTGGGGTGAAAAGATTTCGGTTTGCTGCTGCTTTGCCATTGCCAGTGTCACTAATTTCTACTCTGATGTCACCAGCAGCGGCCCCATTACTGTTATTTATAGTGTTTGTGCCGTGGGCTCTGGTTGTGCTCAAGGCTCTGTTGCTGGTCTGAAGGAAGGGAAGAGCAGCTCCACCACTTGCAGTGATGTTTCTCTCAGCCTGGAGTGTGTCCCAGGTTCTTCATGTCACACCTGGGCTCTCTGGATCTACCCCCAGCTCCTGTCTGTACCTTGGTTTGCTCCAGCACACCGAGCCATCCCGAGGCTGATTTTAGTTATTTAGAACTTAGTTTAAAAAATGCAGTAAGTCATGAGACCAAGCAAATCCGATAAAGGCGCTTCAGGGGAAGGCAGTCTGCAAAGGCAGATGCAAATGCAGCCAACCAGAAACCAAAAATATATTAGTACTGAGAGAGCAGGCAATTATTCTCCTATCAGAGTTGCAGAATTTTCAGTGTGTGTGACTTCAGTGCTGCTTCAGGACAGCCAGACATCCATTTTTGGCTGCAAATGAATAAAGCCATGGTTTCTTCAAAGTCTTTCCCTGCCTGACACTCGTGAGCTACAATTAATCAATACATTTAACAAGCACATGCCAGAATGTGGAAGGACCTTTGCATCCCCTAACCTGACGTGTTGAAGAATCATGAGTCAGGCTTTTTATCTGATCCCATTAATACTAAACCTAAAAAAAGAGAGACGATGAAGAGGCAGCCAGGGCTTTGATATTTACCTGAAGAGCTTTAAATCTCCTGAAGTTGTGTCTGTAAGCTGTGCTGCCTGAAAGCTGAGCTTCTCAGGTGATCTAATGACTCTGGGAACTAAGGCTTTTTACAAAAAGCACCAAATATTGCCAGAGACAGTACATCTGTAAGCACTGGGAACTCTGCAGTCAAAAATATGTCCCAGAAGAGCTATTCCAGCACTTAAGCTGATCTTCAGTCTGAAGTGTGCACTGTCAGTGTACAAGAGAGAGACTTGGGCAGACAATGTGTCTACAACACAAGCCCTTGTATCTCTAAGACATCCCATAAACAACATGGCCTGGAATCAGTCCCTGGGTGCAAAATTTTTTACAGTGAACTTATGCCCTGTTCCTGACCCATTTCACGTTTTTCTGCAGTATTTCAGCTTGTAAGAGGCCACTCAAGGTGTTGGTGACCAGGAAATAGCAATGATGTTCTCAACCCAGGGTCAGGTACCCTCTTGCCTCCCTGCCACCCATGGGAATGGTCTGTTGGATGGGTGTGTGTCAGGTGGGCTCTCAGAGCTGCCCCCAAAGCAGTTGCTCAGCAGCTCCTGAAGAATTTAAGGCTCTCTCCAACATTCCAGTGACTTCCCCAGTCTCTGCTACCTGCGGCAGGTTCTGTGTGCCCTGTCTGAGCTGGGAGCTGATTTCTCCACAGGGATCTTGTCCATGTGCTGAGAGCCTTCCTGGGAAGAGATTGATGGCAATGCAGGAATCACATGTTTGCTGAGACCCCCCCAGCAATCTGCAGGCATGATGGAAGAGGCTGTCCACCAGCAGGCAGGGCTGTGCTAAATCAAATACACCCCAGTGGCTGCCTGTGGTGTCAGCTGCCTCTGGGATCAATTATGGCTTCCCAGGTCACTCCAACAGCCCTGGCAGTGCCCTGTCCATGCCACGGGCCTTCTGTGCTTTTAAAGGCACTGTCTGATATTGCCTTCCCACCCAAGGGACATCCTGGTTGTGGGACAGAATTCAGAGTAGTTGGTCACAGCCATGAGACTGAGCACAGGAATTTGGAGCTCTGTCTTTGGGTGACTCTTGTCTTCTCCCTGTAGCCCAAAAAGTCCCCCAGCTGAATAAAGCATTTAATAGTGCTGAAGTGCCTCCAAAGATGAGGCTGTTGATGAATGAATTCTTACTGCTTTTATTCTTTCTTTTTTTTTTGAGATTTTTGGATGCCAGCAGCTGCCGTTTTAGTGTGAAGTAGTATTGATCATCATCACACATCTATAAAAGAGTAAGTTGTTCTTCATTTCCTTATTGCTTCTCTTCCCTGAGATGATCCTTATTAGGTACCTCAGGGGGCAGGTTAATAAATCCCTGCCTATTTACATTAAATACTAAGGGGAGCATTACCCTTGGAACACAATGCTCCAAAGCACTGCTCCAGCACATCTCCTGAGTGTCAGCCTGGCATTTTTCAGGGATATAAACTTCTTTTCTTTTATTTCTGAGTTTTGTAACTTCTGCTGTGACCTGGCCTTGCTACCTGCCACAGAGCCTGCCTTTTTTCCTGAGTAATGTCACAGTACTTATTTTTATAGGTATATTGAAGATAATGATCCCTCTTCTGAATGGGAGATAAGAGTGAGACAAAGACAGAGCTGCTGGCTTTTAAGTGACATGAAAAGCTTCAGACACGACTGTGATGAGGCCCATATATGAAGACAGAGCCGTGTCATGACTGATAAAAGGGTGAGCTTTGATATGAACCGTGACCTTCTCAGCATGAAGCACATTGCATGATGTCACAGGCAAAAGGCTCAAGACCCAGACTCACAAGGGTGACACAGTAATGCTGAGTTCAGCAGCATCTGAGCACCTAAACACCTTTGTAGGTATGGACAGAGATGCCTTCCTTAATTGGAATTAACAGGAGTGAAAAACTGAAGTGTTAGCAGGGTGGAACACACTCTGCCTGTGGTTCTGTCTCCCCTTTCCCCTGTAAATGCCATTTTGCATTAGGGGCTGCACATGTTGGCAGCCTTGCCCCAGGCAAGGTTAGTGCACAGCATTCCCTGAGATCTGCCTGGTTTCAGGGAGCCACACGGCATCCTGGAGGAGGAATCAGCCCTGGGGAACTCCCCCAGTTTGGGACAGGGTGATGCCACTGTGGGGTGTGTTTCAGTCTCACCCCAAATCATGGCAAAAGGCTGAGCAGGGAGGCAAAAACTTGTCATCTGGAAGTGGAGCAGAGCAGGACAGAGGGCACAGGGGACACTGCCAAGCCTGAGAGCCCATAAGGCTCAGGGTCACACAATATAGATTTTCAGACAGTTCTTTCCTTTTGTTTCCAATATTTCCTGGTTTCTTTCTCCTGTAAGAACAAAGCTGGCAGAGTCAGGAAATCTCCTCCCTCCTCACCACACCACTGGTCAGATTGTGTCCAAACTCCAGAACAATTTCACCAACCTTTTACCCACCTCAGGCCAATTGTAGTGTGCAAAGCACTTGTTTTATGACTTTCCCATACAGAGAGGGAGAAGCATTCTCATGTAATATTAATCTGCCCTCCATGGATTCAGGCTGCTTCTGACAGTGTATCAATTATTTAAACTTGTTTAAAAAAAGAAATTTCCAGGATTAAAGAGATTAGTTTCTTGTTGATTTAGGTAATTCTTCCTGCTTTTGGATCTCTGAAGCCGAGTGAAGCACAGCTACTGAGTTCCTGTTTGCTCTGAGTTCACCCTGTCCAGGTGAATGGGGAAATTCTGTTTCCACTCCTAATTGCCAAGTTCATGTCTGAGTGTAAAGTGGGGATTAATAGAGCAAATGAAGACCTTTGAGGTGGCACTTTCAGGTGAGCAATCCCTTGTAACACCACACAGAGAATATTGATTGAATTGTATTGTTAGAATCTCTTTGCATAATTTTATATAATGCAAGTAAATTTGAAATAGATAACAACATTGGCAAGTGTCCTTTGGGCTGGTTTACATTCCTCAGCTCCAGGAAGTGACCAGTCCCTCCCAGTCCCTCCCCAGTCCCTCCCAGCAGACACTTGAGGTGACTCCAGTGACAGATCCAAGAACTGCTGTCACAAATTGAAATGATGGCTCTGCTGTCCCCTGGTTCATGTGTGTGGCTGTGGCAGAACAGCTCACCTGTCCCAGCCCCCAAGCTGAAACCAGGGCTGCAGCTGACACTTAAGAGCTTCTGGAAGGAGGATTAAAAAGAATAATCAAAGAGCTTTGAACATCAAAAAGCAAACAGGTCTATGAAATATACATGAAAACACTGTAAAACCTCAATCCCAGCATTATCTGTCTCCCATCCAGTCATTAATTCAGTTTTGCTACCAGGGAATGTGAACTCCTCTGCCTGGGTGCTCCCTTTGCCAAGCAGGACTGGCTGAGCAGCCCACTCATCACTCCAGCAGGAATGGTTGTGGCTTCCTGTGATACCCCATGAATGTTCCTTTGCCTTAATTAACCAACCAGACAACCTTGCTTAACGAAGGGAAGACTCTGTGACATTCACATCTAAACCCAAGGTTTCTATATAATTACAAATTAACCAGGAAAAAAACCCCCTAAACCCTTAAGCTTTTCTCACTGAATATTCACTGCTGGAAAGAATCAGAGGGCCCATTATTTTTCTTCCCAGCTGTTTCGTGCTGCATGATAGACTTTATCAATCAGCCCCAGAAACCAATCTTCTCCCAGTGCCCAGCAGAGTGCCCATCAATCACAGCCCTGAGCAAGGGGGTGCTGGAGCCTCAGCACAGCCTTCCCCATGCCAGGGAACGTCACAGCTCGGGCAGGAAGGTGGAGATGCACCTTCCAAATATTGATCATCCCCTCCTGCAGCGCAAGGATGGTGGGGAGGGAGAGCAGAGAGAGACGGCACGTGTTGGAGTGGTTTATTTTGGTTGTCAGTGTCCCTGGCTAGGAAGTGATGAGCTGCAGGAGCTGAGAACAGGGAGTGTGGCCTGAAAGGTGTGTGGGAGAAAGGTCAGGGAGGGAGGAAAACAAAATGCCTTGTTGTTGCTGCCATTATTTGTATTACAGCAGTGAGATCAAGCTTTTAGATTGCCCCTTCTGTCCACCTCCTGTGAACACCCTTGTAAAGGTCAGGATCATTATGTTCATTTTCCAAATGGAAAATCTGAGGAAGGTTTAACTTGCACGAGTCAAACAGGCCCAGACAGAGGTGAGCAAAGAGCTTTTCTCCACGATATAAAATGGCACAGTGTCCCCCAGGTTGCATTGCCTTCCCTTTATAGAACAGAGTGGATCTGAGATCAGTCTCCCTGGGCAGGGTACAGTACAAGCAACACAGGAAGAAAACAGATTTCCCAAAGGTCCCTGCACATTTTCCATTTCCTGAGCTCTCTCTGTTGTTGTAGGTCATCAGCTGTCATGTGCTTTTCCATCTCAAAGCTTTAATTTGTGCTCTGTAGACATGCTCAAGGAATGTCTTCCAGCTGCACATCATTGCAGTGGGAACCAGTGGGAACCCCAGGGAAGTGAGGTGCTTCTCCAAATGTATTTCGCTTCATAAGATAAAAGAAAGAAAGAAGAGAGAAAAAAAACCCCAGAAATATTGATTTATTTTGTATATGTGTTTCACACTTCATTGATTTCCCTTGCATTGTTCCTCATGTGCCCCTTCCAACACTGAGGGGTTTTATTCACTTGAGGTTTCTCTCAGCCTTTAGTGGGTGCTGAGAATTTAATCTCTGAGTGTTTCCACTTGTCTGCATTAGCTACTTAAAGAAATCAGGCCAAGTGTGCACAGGCAGTCGAAATGTTGCTCCGTGTCAGGTTTGAGGGGGCTGAGACTTGTGAAACACCCATTTACCATCTGCAGCATCCCCGGGCTGTGCTCTCTGCCTGCCCCTGACCAGGCTGCTGCATCCTGCTTGTGGTGCTCTCTAGGATTAGTTTTGCTTCAGGAACTTTCTGGAGAATGAATGAAGCCTGCAGATAACCTGAATTCACAAAGCCTAAATGAGAGACCCCTCATTGATGAGGGAGCTGAGTGCAGGCTTTGGGTGATGGTATAGAGCTATAGGCTCTGCCTTGGGCCCTCTGAATCACTCATGCTACCTGAGGTCAAAAGAAATGGGTTGCACTTGCACCTCTATTTAAACTGCATCTATCACACGTGTCTCAAGTGGCAAATCCATCAAAAAAGAGATTTTTTCCAAACTTGCACTTCAAGCAGTGCTATAAAAGCAAGATATTTCAGAAGGATTATATTTGCACTGGGCAAATACCTGACACTTTTAGTCCAGCTGTTTGTTTCCCACCTGTGTTAGTTTGGTTTCCTGCTGATCTCAATTCCACAAAACCCCAGCAAAACCCATCCCTTCTGTCAGTAGGCTCCTTAAGTACAAAGAATGGGCATTTTTGTCCAAAAGTGGCTGTGGAATTAGTAGCAGTTCCTGCTCCCCCAGGTACCCGTGTACCGTGTCCTGTGAGTCATGTCCTTGGGGTCACATCCCATCCTTCATCATCTGAGCACAATAAGCTTTCTGTGGGACCAGTGGAAAGCAACATTAGAATAAAGTGCCCAGGGAGGGGATGGATGGGGATGCAATGGTAATTAAGCTGGCAAAGAAAGTTATGTGGAATCAAATCACCTCACGTTCCCATGCCTTTCTGTCCCTTAAAAATATATATATATATTTATCCTCTGGATGCTGGTTTAGCCTAATTGGCTCTTCATCCTGGCAAGCCAAAGAGTGATCAGCTGCTCTTTCACTGCCTTTGTGTCCCTGCTTCCCATCCTAACCTGGTGTAGTCTTCTGTGAAATTGTTTTCTCTGCAGAGACAGAGTTGCCACATCCCTTGTAATTCCACTGGAATAATCCTTGGCTCTGTGCTAGAAAAGCAGTCACTGAAGGGAACCCTGGGGAAGCAGAGGCATCTGCACACACACACCTCCCTGCTGGGGGAATTCAGCCAGCTCAGACCACATGGAAACGTGCAAATAGCTCTTTCTTCCCTTTAGTGCTTCATGCAGTAAAGGAGAAAAGGCTCAGGGAGCAGCCAGCCAGCAGTGAGCAGAAATAGAGGGGCACTGAAGGCAGGAGAAGGGGAAAACTGAGGAGCAGGGGAAGGAACAGAGGAACACCTGAGGAGCAGGAGTAGGAACAGAGCAATAACACAGGGACAGTGTCAGCATCGTAGCCCCACTGAGCTGACTGCAATTAGTACAAGAGGTTCAGTCCCACAGCGCTCACGATCTCAAGTGATGGAAATAATAACCTAAGACTTACCCAACTGTGTAACTCTGGGCTGCAAGAAAGATCTAGTGCTAATTATTCAGCTAAATAAAGGATCCTCACCGAGGTCCCGTGACCAACATAAGCATTGCCCTCATTTTTGCCCAGGTGAGCAGAGCTGAAACCCAGTCCCTTTAACAGCTCTCCCAATTCCCAGCTCCCCATGGAACCAGGAGGTGCCAAACCAAGAGGAAGCCCAGCTGATACATGTGTGTGATTTCAAGCCAGAAGGGAACACTGTGGTGGGCCTCCCTCACACCCCTGGGTAATTCTGTTCCCTTGCTAGATAAATGATGGCAATAACATCGAGCTTAACAATTCCCAGTTTCACTGGAGAGCAGCTCTCCCTGCGAGGTAGCCAAGAGTGGTTTGGAGATGCTATCGACACGTGGTGCTCTTCCAGAGTCCTGGCAGACAGTTCATTGCTCCCTGTGGAGAGAAAAGGGCTTCTCCCAGAGTTTATTGTCACCGTATCAGCTCTGTGCCTCGGGTTATCAGCCAGCATCCAAACCCTGCACTGAGGAAGATGCTTATCCCGTGCTCCGATTATTCAGTAATTTCCTGCTATTATTCTCCTGTATTTGCTTCTGAACCCTGGCCAGTGGCAGCAAGAAGATTTGGGCTGATAGCCACGCTCCAGGAGTACAGCAGAGCCCCATTCCTAGCCTGGCTGTGACCTGTGATGCACTGAGCTTTAATGAAGTCTGAGAGGGAGCTGAAAATGTTCTGTAGTTGTATCAGCCAGAGCAGATTTCAACCTGAAATCAATTTGTAGACATTTCTTTGACACAGTTCAAGACAGAAGGATGTAGAACAGGAACTCAGGAGTGGGGAGACAGCAATTGCCGTGTAATTATGGGGTCTGTCACTTAACATTTGTGTGTGATGGGTGTCCTAAAAGAGGAGAGGTTGTCGTTTGCATTATGGATATGCTAATTTGTCACGCTGACAGACAACAGAATCCCAGCTCATGCAGCCATTGTAACTAATTGAGCAGACAAACCAATCAACAGACATGGCAAATGAAGAATTTTAATGTGAGGAATTAAATATATAGAGTGACCTTGCGATGGTGCTTAGTATAATTTTATTTAATACCAGAGCCCTTAGTAGGAAATTACTTAAAAAGCACATAAAGCATGACAAGGCAGTAATGACAATTTTGCCAGGGTTCCATAGCAGTTTTCATCCAGAGGGAACTCAAAGCATTTTATCAGCTCTCTGGAGTCCCTTCAGGAAAATGAGAATGCATGAAAATGTCACTTGGGTACCAGAGTGCATGACCAGTGCCTGCCCTCTGCTGAGCTCAGCCCAGCGCCTGGGCTGGTTCAGGAGTTGAAGATTAACTCTTTCTTTCTTTGTCTATCCCTTCTTGGTCTTTGCCTTGTTCATCAGAACAAGATGAGAATGCAGAACCTCATCAGACTGTGCTGTGCTGTGATCAAAACAATAAGAGGAAGTGTTTTGTCCAACCCTCAGGTTTAATTGTTGGTTTGCATTGCTTCCAAGCAGCAGAGAAGGTGCATGTCCTGCTCGGGAATCAGCACCCAATAGCACAAGGATTTACTTCTCAGCTTCATTTCTTTAAACGTGGGGAACTGGGCAATCCATTTCCCATCTCCCTCGTTCATAAAGCCATCTGGGTGCATCAGCTGTGATGGATCATTTCAATATTATGCCTTCTGTCCTGCAAATGGAGCCTCCCCTCCCCTTTCAGCTCAAAGCTGCTAATATTTGAGCTCCCATTGCAGCCCAGCCGTCAGACACGAGGCTTCCTGACAGCGTGTTTGTGTCAGGAACATGTGACAGCACTCCTTGCTTCACTGGCCCAGGCAATAAATATTGTGGAGCCAGAGCAAGGAACACGAGGGGGGATTTACAGAGCGTGGCATCATATGGTTTGTAGGCTGGGTTCATCCCTGGGTTAGTGCTGTGCAATTCCGAGGAATTATCCCAAGCAGTGAATCTGTTCCAATGGCAGACATGCCAGGCTGGAATTTTTGCAGCCCTGGGGTTTTAACTCTTTCTTGTCCAAAACACTGAGGAGGCGTAAAACCCCCAGGGTGCTGTGGATTTATCCTGAGTTTGGGTCATCCATCCCAGAGCATGGAGGGATGTGAGACAGGGATGGGGCTCCAGCTCAGGTGCTGTGGAGCTGCTAAAGCAATAAATACAATAAAACAAATCAATCTTCCAGAGGGATTCAGGTATTGGGCACAGGAACTCTGCCAGACCTGATATGAAATGCATTTACAAAGGTAAGGGCTGGGGGAACCTGAGGGAAAGTCCCCAGGAAAATGTGGGGAGTGGGCAAATTAACTCAAGGCAAGTTACTTTTAAAACCAGTTGCTGTTCTACTTGCAAACCTCTTTGAAATTTAACTTTTAAAACTCTATTATTAGAATGTTGTTTGAGCACTTGGAGCAGTCAGGCAGCCAATAATGCCAGTCCTTATGACTAAGAATTGGAAATAGTATTGGCAATACTGTAATTCATTGCATGCTCAGCAGAGAATCTGGTCTGGGTGAGGAGTAATGGAACTGGAAGGGGTTAAAAAGTCAAACTTTCTAATCAGCCAAAGGTTCAGAACAGATAGTTTGATGTAGGATCTGCTCTCCTTTTTGAGTGGTTTCAGTTTCTTTGCAGACATTCTTATACCCCTCCTGTGCAAATAAAAAGCAGGAAAAGCCTTTAAGGTCTGTGAGGGTTTTTCTGCAGGATGAAAGGTGCTCGTGCCCACAGGAGCTGTGCCTGAGCTCCCAGGGGAATCCCAGCCTACATGGAATTTACCCCTTGGATTTCCTGCTGAAGAACATCCCTCCCTGTGGAAATCACTGCATTTTATCAGGTTGTCAGTTTTGCCTGTTTGGAAGAAAATTAAGCCTCATGATTATTGCAGGGCCTGATAATTTGAACACGTGCCATTTTTGCAGTAACCAACACAACCACGAGCACGGAAAATTGGGGTTGCCTGAACTGAAAATTCAAAGGCAGCCCTTGCCAGGGGAGGTGCATGGAGCAGGGAGTGAAAATTAAATGACAGCTATGAGATCTCTGGGAAAGCCTTTGTGGCCTCTGTTTCCAAGGCATCTGAGCTCTTCCAAATCACCAGTTTTGCCTGCACAGCCCTCCTGTCCAGGGTAGAAGCAATTCCATTACTTTAAATTTTCTCTTCCTGTGGAGTGTTAAACAGAGAGGAGGGGAAGGAGAGAGGCCAAATAAATCAGGGCCACTTACAAAAAAGGTTGAAAATTAAAAGAGAGGGAGGGAAAAGAGGCAAGTGCTCCCAGTAAAGGGAAAAATGAAGAAGTGCCATGATAAAAATGATGCAGTGTCCAGGCAGGCCAGTCCTCAGCCTTGAAAACCTCGGGAGTAAAACATTGCTCAGCGAAGATGAATCCTTTCAGTTAACCTTGTTCACAGCAACAGCTTTGCAGGTCACAAAATTATTACTTTCTCACTTCCCAGCTCTCCAGTGGGTTCCTGAATATCTTTGCATATGGATGGGTAGGTTGGATTGGCTTAGGCTGAACTGAATTGGCAGACAGACTCCCTAAATCTGGGAATATTGTGTAGCATCATTCTTTTTAATATATATATATATAAGAATGTAACAAGGAAAAAAGTCCTCCCTGCAGCAAACCAAGGCACCATGGTGTGTTGCCATCAGGCTGTTTGTCAGCCCTTGACCAGCTGAAAGAGCTGCACTGCAGCAGAAGTGCCTGGCAAAATTATGGGGACTTCAGCAAAGCTGCAAAAGCTCCAGGACCGAGTTGCTTGTGAGAGCTCCATTCCCACCTGAAAGGAGTCCTGAACCTTCCTTCTTTGTAGCTCAGCCCTGAATGTGCTTTCAGCTCCACTCTGCAACCATGAACTGTGGAAACTCTTCCCCTTGACCCCTTTTCCTTGGCCATTGAGGTGTTTTGACTGTGAGGTTGGGTTGCTGGGCTCTCACTCACAAAAGGTTCTTTTCATGGGGGCTAGACCATTGTATTTTCATGTCACAGATGTCACCAAAGTGCTGCAGTGGGGCTGTCCTGCACCCAGGAGTTAGGGCTGGTGCTCCAGCACTAAGCAATTACACACTGGTGACGTGCAAGGAAAGGAAAGTGCTCCACAAGGCAGAACATTCCACCTCATCCCTCCAAGCCAAAGGCAAAACAGCAAAATCTCATAGTACCCTGCCACTTCTCACATGGCCAGGCAAAGAAGATACTGGGGATAAGAGTGTCATGTGTGCCTGATGGATTTATTGCTACTTATCAATGCAATTACATCAGCCAAAGCAGAAAAAATTGATAAAGAGAGAGCAAACAAAGCACTGCAGCTTGGTGTTTATTGATAATCCTTGACCACTGGATGCTTTTGATCCTGAGGCAAACATAAATATCCTCAGGGAAGTGTTTTGAGGCAGATCCCCAGCAGCAGACTGGGCAATAAGGATTCTTAGCTGCTCTGAGCATTCATTTGGGGTAATGAATTCAGATGGTCACGCCTTGCAGGTCCTTTTGTTTCACTGAACTGGTTCACATATTCAGGTCTCAGAAAACCAGGTGCTTCCTTGCCAGGGAAAAATAAACAAGCAAAAATCTGGCCTGCAACCAAAGTGCAGGGTGCCAGAGCAAAAAAAAATGACGAGAAAAGCTGGTGTAAAGGCAACTAAAAGCATGAGAAATTCTCCCTCGTCCTTTCAGGACCAGATTCTGTAGCTGATGAACTCAGTAATAAATTGCAGAACCATATCAGATCATTGCAAAAGAAAAAAAAGCTCGATGGAGAAGCAGAAACATATGGTAATGAAAAAGCCTGCCTTGAGAAATGGAAAATAGACCTATTCTGGCTTTAATAATGTGTCAGCCTTTGTATGAACTGGCCCAGAGCCCAAAGAAATGGACTGTTGCTTCCATTTACAAGAAGACCAGGTCTGGCTTTCTGATGGCTCTATAAATAAATGCTCCATTATCTCTTACAAATATATTTGCAATGTGTTATCTGACCCTGGGTTTATTCATTCACAAATTTGGTCATCTTTTACAGCAGAAGCTGGTCTCTTACTTTTATCCAGGAATTTCAAAGTCTTGCTCTCATATCAGTGATTTCAGCTTGTTAAATGTTACTGAAAGGAAGGCGAGGTATGGAGAAAGGGAAATAAATGTATCCAAATTCATGCTGTGAGTCAGAAACAGAGCCAGGAATAGACTGGCAATGAATATACCAGAAATGATGAAAGGTCAGGATAAAAACCAAGACTCACTAGTTGGTTGAAGCTGCTTCATTACAAGATAACTCCCTCACTAGAGCGAGGATGCACTGCATGAATGAAGAAGAGCTGATAAAATGGGTATTTTTGCATTGTTTACACTGCTCTTGTCTATATTTTTCTCTGATTTCCTGTGTGTTTGTGCCTTTCCCCTCACCAGAAGGTGTGTAGCACTGGGTAATTTCAGTGGTAGCTTTGGAACACTGTGTTAATTTGAACCTTCCAAGACCTGTCACTCAGGAGAAGGACAGGGGTGCCTCAGATGGACCTTTGGCTCTATTTCCTCTTGCAGAGGTTTTGTGTCATCAATAAGCACATTACATAAAAGAGTTACTGCTTGATGCAATTCATGTTAGTTCATTAAGCACAAGATATGATTAACGTGAACGCTTCTTTAATCAAGCAAAGATGCTGGTACAGACACTTATAAACTCGGGGCACTTTTGAGCTGTTCTCCAGGTTGCTGCTCTGCCTGGATCTGTAGGAGGGCAAACAGTTCACAGCCTCGACACAGAACAATTTGGAGCCTTGGTAGCAGTTTTGATACTGGCTCAGAGGAGCTGCAAAAGAATCTGCTCCTTCCCTGGAAATAATTCCCTGGCTTTTGCACTTAAGCCATGTGTCTGGGCTGTTGTGCACCAGCAAGGAATTATTCCCTGAGCTGGGGTATGGAGAGCTGTGAAATGCTTTAGCACGATGTGGAAGGTCAGGTTGGCCAGGCCTCTGTTTCACCCAGCAAACCACTGCAGGGCAGGGCAGAAAAACACAAAACTATTCTTATTACAGAATCATAGAATGGCTTGTCATCCTCTTTTGTGGTTCCTTCAGCAGCTTTCAAGCCAGTTTGACATAACAGTTCTTGTTTTCATCACTAGCTCCAGAGAGGTGTGAACAGAAATGGTTCTTTCTTGCACCTTGTCTGGATTTCAGTGTTACTGATTTTTAAATAAAGAGCTCCTGTCTCCTCACACTTTCATTCTAAGTCAGGCTAAACCCTGGCTGCGGTGGCTCAAAGTGTGGCTTTGTCCTTGCCCTAACGGGAATTAATCCCAGGCCACGGAACAATCCAAACAGAGTCCCAGCCCCTGCTTATAATTCACTTTGGCTCCTCACTGCAGTCTGGTGATTCTCCCTTACATCTCTGCTCATTAGGGAGACAGATAACACACTATCATGAGCTGAGTAGCCTTATCCTGAAGAGATAAGAGTAATCTGTGTGCTTAGATCAGCAGTCCTGTTCTTCCCTAATCTCACCTGAAAGCGCAGTAATTGCAGAAACACAAAGAGGAAGCAGGTGAGGAACCCAGGGAATGTTTCCCTCTGAGCCCCTGCCTTTGCTCTGCTCCCTGGCCACATCTTCTCTGAGCATCGTGCTTTTACATCCTGCACCAGAAGGAAATGGTCTTTTACAAGAATTCTTTTGTCCAAATAAACCCAACAATAACCACGCTGGGTAAAAGAACCCCTTGTACTCCAAGCTTAGCTGGTACAATGGGCACCATGAGCAAAACACTTTCCTTTTACACTGGATTTCCTCTCTTTTCCCTCTTTTGTGGTGTTTGTTTTTCTTCTTCTCAGAACAAAAGGAACATCCATGTGCTCTGATGGCCTCAGTGTCATACAGATCTCTTTTGACCCTCCTCTGATGCAAACACTGAAAGCAATAAAAACAAGGTGGTTCAAGCTCTAAACCAACTCGGTTCCTGCCAATACTACTTGTGGCTCGAGAGGTTACCTGGGCTGGAGCTTTTAATCTTAGAGCTTGGTTTTGGAGAGAAATGCAATGCAACCTATAAACCACAGCCAGATTTCCTTGCAGAATCACTTTGTAGCGATTATCAACTCCCCCAGTGATTTGGCCATTCCTAAACTCACTGCCAAAAGCTGTCTCCTTGCCTGGGTGGAAATTTATCCCAAAGCTTTTGAGGCACAGCTTTCTCCTCCCAGCCCAAGCCATTGCAGCCTCTGGATGCGAGCTGAGCCCGCAGAGTTATAAATGGCAAAACAAAAAGGCATCCAGTTTGTAAAATCTATGCCTTGCTATTGATTTTGGCCATCCCATGAATTGAAACAAGCCCTCTGTGCAGAAATGCTCCGAAGATGCCATGTTCACCTCTCCTCCCGACACCACGTTCCATCGATCCCCATGTTTGTGCCCCGTGAATGATGGATTGGGGCATATCAAACCTTGCAGGATTCATTTAATGCCTCTGAATAAAACATTCCTCACAGATTAACGCAGCAGTTTTAAGTGAACAACCATTTTCGTCTGTTTTAAATTTTCATGGGTACTTTTCTGGAGAACAAGTACATTGTTAATAATTGAAGGGAGGGAGACCTTGTTAATCTCTTTGTCTTTTAATAAAGTCCTGTTGCACCCCATTCATTTATTTTTAAAATGCCGGCATTTATAAAAATTCGTTGAATTTACTTCCCTCCCTTTGAAAGGAATAATTCTGAGATTACATGAGAAGTGATTATTTATGCACCAGAGAAGGGGAATTTCATTGTGTCCAGACAGCCATAAATGTGCATTGTGATGGGTTGAATGGATGAGAGGAGGGAGGAACACTTCCCAGTGGAAGCAGAGATGCTCTGGAGGAGCACGTTTAGGAAGAGAGGAAGGTGGAGAGAGAAAGAAGCAGGAATTAGAAGAAAGAACTTTTTCAAATACAAATTGCTCCTTTACACACAGCCCCAGGACTGCATTTCAAAGGAGGAGAGAAAACCCAATGTGTACATGATTTCTTTTATCATTATCAGGGCAGTGTCAGCCCTTGGAATGCTGGTCTCGGAAGTATCTCGTTCCAGCAAGTTTCATGAAATTCTGTGGTCAGAGTGAGCCTCTTTTACTACAGAGATCTGATAGAGAGTCCTGAAGGCTCCCAAAAACGCTGTACATTAGTCACACATGGCCAGACCAGCAAGTGAGTGAAGAGGCTTTGGCAGCAACAGTGAAAAACACCAAATAAATGCATGAGGTGCCCTCCTCAGAGGATGTTTGTGTGCACAGAGAGAGGGTTTACTTGCCTGACTCTGTGTTGCTACAGATTTTTGTGACCAGGAGATTTTGCTGTGTCTAACAGCTTTTGAGCTATTCCACTTTCAGTTCTACATCTGGTAATTGTCTTTTTTTTTTTCCCCCCCTGAAGGCTTTATGTTGAGAGGGGAGAAATCAAACACTCATGCCATAAACTGAAATCTCTCCCTCCCCCAAGGATCTCTTTGAAACGCTGCTTGTAAACTGCTTGTTGATGTTTGACCACGAGTCACCTCTGCCTAAATCTTTGGCAGGAATTAAAACCACGGAGAAGATGCTGGAATGCTGAGATAAGTTGCTGTGTCAGTGGGAGGAACAGAAATCGGACTGGGCAGCACAGCTTGTGTTTGGATAGACAGCGTTCCGTGTGAGTGATTTCGACCAACAAGTTGTGAAAACCTGTTGTGGGAAGGAGCTTAAAACAGCTCTGCATTAAATCTTCCTGTAGAGGAGCAAATCTTTCTTCACATTTTTAATCAAGTTGTTGCTTAGCTGTTTACTGATGAGCTCGTGACAGGGAATAGAAAAGGCAAAATTGGTGCATGAGACAGATTTTTAATGGAGCTGCTGTTATTGAGCCAAGCAGGTTGAGTTTGATCAGCATTTAGGGCAGGACTTTTCAAACCAAAAAATGCTCCAAAGGCTGGTGCTCAATAAGAGCCTCAGTGTATTAAGCACTTCTAATCAGGTCCTTGGCACAGGGGGATGGTCTCAGGGGGTGGTATCAGTCCCTGCCGCTTGGTTGGAAGCAAAACTGACTGTCTGAGTACCAGTGATCTGGGACGACTTCCCATTTGCAGACTAATATTCCTCCTATCTCTGCTCCCCTTGGAGTTGCACGAGTTACAGTTCCTTTCACTTCCTATCTCAGGCTGTGTGGCATCATCCTTAAAGAGCTGTCACATTCCACCCAAGGTGGAATTCGCTGCGTCTCAGTGGCGGATAAAGTGATTCCAGTTTTTGTACTGGAGAGAGATCACGTGGAGGCTGACTGATCTCTGGGCTTCCCTAACAATTTATGCCACCTCTGTGGCACAAAACCATTGGGAAACCAGGTTATCCCTTTGCAGACTGGGTCCCAGAAAACATGGCATGGCTCTCTGATCACCCCATTCACAGCCCTTAAGGGCCATGTTCCTGAGATGCCTCCTCAAAGCATTACTGGATTAGCTCTGGATCATTGTCCTTTATGCCACAGGCTGGTCCCCAGTGGCACCAGTCAGATGCCAAGGTGGGACTTCCACATCAGCTGGAATTTTGTCCTGATTGTGCATTGCATGCACAGGACCAGTTTTGTCTGGGGTGGAAATTCCTACCAGCCAGGGATGAAGGAAATGAGCAATTCATCGGTGGGATAGCTCACACGTGCTCTGTGTTTCTCCAGTTCAGCTGTACACGAAATCAGTTCCAAAACACACTCAGGCTGCACTGAATGCTTGGGAAAATGCCACCTAATTGACATTTATTATTCTTGTTGTATCTCCAGTTATGGTCTTTGGCTCAGGCACCTACAGAGAGTGAAGGAGGTTCTCTCCTAGGGCAGGAAATAGCTGGCTGCTTCTCTCCTTGAAAGTGAAATAGGGGCCGGTTTTCATCTTTCCATTATGCATTTGTTTAGAGCAATTGCCTTTCTACCAGGTCAGCAGTTTGTCCCCATGTCCCTGCTCGTCTCTGAAAGGTATGGGCTGCCTTTCCTGCAGTGCAGACCCAGCTGACTGTGACTGATGGCTTTGCTCAGACCTTGGGAACTTCAGGCCAGTGCTGCATCTCTGCAGAAATAAGGATTTAGCCTTTTTAGAAAACAAATTACCTGTCTGGAAGTTCTCTCTGTCACTGAAGCAAAACAATCAGTGCTCCCACTCCTGCTGCACTCAGTGCTGTGACCACAGGCTGGAGAGGGATGGGAGTTCAGCCTCAAACCCTTTGCACTCGTGTGACGTGGGATTAATTGGGGCTGAACCACGAGTGAGGTCAGTGTTCTTCTCACACGGAGCTCTGGCCTCCTGAGGAGCACATTTGGGCAACTGGCTTGTCCCAAAGTGACCTCCTTTAGCTGCTACTTCACTAATGCCCAGTCACACACTGCCTGTGCCACCTGGGCATGGGGTGGCACGGCCCCAAATCCACAGGAGTCACTTCACTCTCTTCCTTGCCCCATCTTGCCCTTGTCAATTAATGCCCTTGCATTAATTTTTATGATCTTACAAACAGAACCATGTGTGTTACATGTCTCCAACATCCAGGCTGTTGTGGTCATGTGCTTTGTGGATGCAGCCAGACACAATTCCAGCTTCACAAGGAGTAACATTCCAAATGCAAGCCCTTGCACTTTCTTTTCTTTCTCAGGCAGGTTTACACACAGCAATAGCACAAACACAGTGACTTTCCTCCATGTGCACTCCACATTTCCACAATCTAAGTGTCACAAGCCCTTAGAGACTGTTTCTTGCACAAGCAGACACAATCCCTTGAGATCATGAGGTTTGTGTGAACAGCAGTGTGTAAGAACTGTGGGACAGGTGGAGTTCTCCAGGCTTCACACATCCACTGTCAGTGCAGAGATCACAGGAAAGCAGGTTTTTATTTTTACTTTACTTAAATGGTCCAAATTAAAGAGCTAAACTTCACTCCAGGATCAGCAAAGCAGCTGTGGGAATGTCTGAAATCATGTTACACTGAAGGTCTGTTATTTTTTAATATCCCCATATCCCCAGGTGTATTTTCAAATCTGATCTGTGGGTGAGGACTGAGCCAGCTGTAACCCTGACAACAGTGACCCAGATGGTAATCAGCAAAATGGACTAATTGAATAATGTTGAGTTAGACCCAGTGCTTTGCAGAACTCTGTTAGACCTTGCAGTAACTCAATCTAATTTTAAAATGTTGAGTGAATTTCACATTGTGATCCCACACCTGGAGATGCTGGAAGGGACTTGTGTATGGACAGCACAGGCATTGCAGGAGAAACAGCCCCATGTGGCAGTGTGAGAGCAGAGAGATATGCCTGGGATTAAAGAATTGGATTTATTTATCCCTATAAAACTCTTTGAGGCCCTTGAATAAGCTAGAGACACGACTGTTCATTATCAGTCATGGCCAGGGACAGGTCTGCCTTTTCCCTTAGCAGAGATAGAACACCATGGCTGTGAGTTTTTAGGGTTGGCTGTGTGTTTTAGGGTTGGCTTTGTGTTTTTAGGGTTGGCTGTGCGTTTTTTGGGCTGGCTGTGTGTTTTGAGGGTTTTCCATTCACTTATGAGGCTTATCCTTGCCCTGGAGAGGGAAGGCTGTACAGCAGGTTTGTGTTTCCCTTTTCTCTGCTGGAATACTAGCCCAGGTTGTTAAGGTGAAACCTCATTCCACAGCACTGCCCAGGCAGGGGGTGATCATAGGATCATGGAATGTTTGGCTTGGAAGGGACCTCAAAACTCATCCCACCCCACTCCCTGCCGTGGGCAGGGACACCTTCCACTAGCCCAGGCTGGAGCAACCTGGCCTTGGACACTTCCAAGGATGGGGCAGCCACAGCTTCTCTGGGCAACCTGTCCCCACCCTCCCAGGGAGCAATTCCTTCCCAATATCCCATCCAGCCCTGCCCTCTGGCAGTGGGAAGCCATTCCCCTTGTCCTGTCACTACATGCTCTTGTAAAAAGTCCCTCTGCATCTTTCTTGGAAGGTCCCTTGCAGGGCTTCTGCCAGGGAAAAGCTGGCAGGATGGGATCCCCATGGAGCTGAGCACGTGTGTACTGAGGGCCACCACACCTCTGACAGGACACAGGCAGGAGATGCTTTAATGAGTCAGCCCACAGAGGAAAATATGACAAATAGGGAGTGAGACAGGAATAAGGGTGTCAAAATGGGTGCTATAAAAGGGACAAGGAGCTGGTTCAGACCCTCCCCACCCATGGAGGGTGTGGTGAGTACCCAGGGCTGAAGGTGTAGAGAGCAGAGACCTGTTCCCAGGGCTGGCTGAGAGCTCTGGGCTGTGCTGAGGGTGGGAGGCTGTGATTGAGCCCCCCTGTGTTTCTGCAGGCTCTGACTCAGCCGGGCTGCAGCCACACAGAGGGATGTTGGGAGCAGAAATTAAAGCACCTACGAATGGGAAGGGCATGGACATTCTCTCGTTAACCTTTGAGCCCCTCTTTGGCAGCCCTAGCAAGGAGAAGAATAATGAGCAATGGCCAGTGTTGTTGCTGTGCAGAGACCACTCAACCATCTGATTTATGGGGCAACTCAGTAATTCAGGCTGTTCCTGCAATGCTGGATTAACTCTTGTTCTGTCAGCAGGACTGAGGTGTGCCCTGGGCACGTGGGATGGTTGCTTGAAGCTTTTCTTCCTCACTGTACCCAGGACAGCAGAGCTGAGCCAAGACAGACAACAGGAGTAGCAGCACAAAGATGCTCCTGGTGGGGAGTGGTGGGAATAGTTCTTGGATGAACTGGGAGCCAAAAAGAATGCAGGGAAATTACCAAGAGCAAGAGCAGCTCAGTCCAAGGCTGGAGCATCCATCAATTTAGCCGTGGTGATTCCAGTGGGCACGCACAACTTTGTCCCTGCTGGAGAGCAGAGACCAGGGAACCTCTTGGCTCTAAAGGTCTGAAGGGCTTTCTCCTGTACACAGTTATTTTGGTTGTGATGGGTGTTTTTGTGCTGTTTATTCCATTAAGCATAACATCTCGAGGAAGGCTGCAGTGTAATAATGTGTTACACCCCATAATGAGCCCATTCAAGAGAATTGCAGTGCCCAGCGTGAAAAATGTTCTGAGACGACATTCAAAGGTCAGTGGGAAGGGGGCTGGAGGGAAAAGACAGGAGAGGGATGAAGACACCCAGGTATAGGGGGTGGATGTGGGGGGAGGCTGATGATGTGATTTTGGCAAGGCAGTCGGGGGGGGGCATCTGACATTTCAGAGAGCTGTAAAAAGCCAGAAAGTAAACAAGCCTCATTAATTCCAACAAAGGGCAATGCACCGAGCTGCCAGCTTCTGCTCTTTTCTTCAGCTTTCCCCCTCGCTGTCTAAGGGCTCTGGTGGTGTAAACAGCTTCACAAATTGCGTGACAAATGGGGCTTTAAAATATTTAAGGAATCATTGAACGGTGGGTAACAAAGTGTGGGAGCAAAGCTCTGTGACACACACACACACAGACTTGTGCCCATGTGAGATTTGGGAGATGCAGAGCTGTAGCCCAGGGTCATGGCTAAACCCAGGCTATGCCCAGCCTAAATCTGCCAGGAAGAGCTCCAGGAGCTGGGAAGCAGCTTGAGGGAGCAGCTGACATGGAAGAACACACACAGCAGTGACAGGCAGGATTTCAGAGGTGCCAAATCATTTCTGTAGGCTATTTTGGTTCAGGCACAGGGTAGGGAACCACTCTCCTCATCATGACCTGTTGTGCTGAGGAGCACCTGGATTTGGATGCCAATTCATCCAGGGGTGCTTTCCCTCTCTTCTTAGAGCAAGTCACACAGAATATTAGAAGATGCCGTATTTTAGATATGAAACATCATGTTCAGGCATGAATTCATTTCCAAAAGGGAGGATCTGTAGTCTGTTCCTGTTTGTGGAAAGGTCCCTTTTTGAATGACCTGAAAAAAACAAAAGATCCACTCCTCTATGGATCCTAGACAGAGCTCTCCCACTGGAAAGAGCTTGGTTTCCTTCTTGCTGCTAAACTGTGTGTAATTCAACCTGGCCAAATGTGAATGTTGCTCAGCCAAGGATTGGTTTATTATTGAACAAGCCTACCCAGAGTTATTATCAAAGTGAAGAGCAGCTAGGGAGTATATGTTCAATATCATGCTCCAGGACTGTGTCACAGTGTGTCTCGAGGTGCAGATGTGATGTTGGATGGAGATTTGGTTACTCCAACCAAAGATAAGAGTGTCTGCACAGAAGTCCTGACACCTTCCCAGGAGCTGGGAATGCTCTTCTCTGTGTCCTGCTTGCCTGGGCTCTGTTTCTGCCCTTGTCCTGCCAGGCTGTGACACTGAGCACAGAGAAACCCCTCCTTTGGTCCGAGGATCAGCCTGAGAACAACCCCCTGTCTCCTGTGGCTCACCTGATGCTGCCTCAGGAGTTTCCTGTTACACTGGCCTGGAATTCAATCCCTGCTCCCAGAGCCTGTGGTTAATATCTCTGCTGGCTCCAGCCCCACTGGGATCTTTGCTGTGGCTGGAGAGTCTCCATGGAGATCCCCATCCTGCCCCTGCACCCAGAACACCTCTTAGCCCCAGCATTAATCCTTCTGCAATGTAGCACAAAGTCAGCTTTAGCCTGGAGGAGCGATCAAATAAATATGAAAACTGCTCCCAGAGGAGGTAAATATTCGCTAGACAAGCAGAAAGAAAAGCAATAATATACCATGTAAGCTACTGCCTTTTATTAGCTCAGCTCCCTTCTCTCCCCTTGTAAAGTAGTGTTGCGTTGTTATATTAATCTTTACTGTGAAGCAAATTAAAGCAGGGACAGTTGTCAGAGTATTATTAAGAACATCTGTTTAATTAGGGCTGCCTTTGCATCCATTTGAGAGAGAAATGTAACACCCCTGTTCATCCCCTCCTGCCTCACTCCCCCTGCCCACCCTTCCCCAGCTCCATCCCCTGCCAGAGGAAGGACGTGTAGTGAATGCAGGAGCACCTGGGGCCTTTATTACCTTCCCTTTCTTCTGCTCAGAAGAGGTGTCAGCTCTCCCTATTAATTCTGGGAAAGAAGGTGGAGCAGGAGGGAAGGTATGGCTGTCGTGGGGTTTTTTGGTGATCTCTGTCTGGAGAGCCTCTCTCCCTACTTTCTTCCCCTCAGAAAATAATTTGAAATTCTGTAAAGAGACCATGAACAACTATTAATTATCATTAGCAATTTGCCATTCCAGGCCAGGCTTTCATCTGGGAATTTCAGAGCAGTTTTACAAATGCTAATTAATTGAGACTACTTCATGAAGGAGTCTGTTAAACTCATTTTCCAGGGGTAAATCAAGGCTGAGGGATACGAAGCGACTTGCCTGAGTCAAAGGTGGTGCTGCAACCACTTCCCAGGTGAGGTTCTCAAGCTCTCCCCCCTTCCCTGCAATGCCCCAGTTGGGTGGTGACATCCCCCTGGCATCTGCATGAGGCAGCACCAGGAGGTGACAAAAACACCTGCCAAAGCTTTGGCACTGTCCAGAACCTCAAAGCTCACCCAGTCCCACCTCCCTACCATGGACAGAGACACCTTCCACTGCACCAGGTCACTTCAAGCTCTGTCCAGCCTGTCCTTGAACACTTCCAGGGGTGGGGACTCCACAACCTGGGCTTGCTGCAGATCACAGCAGAACATGGAAGAGCTCAGAGCAAGAGCAGTAACAAATTCACAAGGATGGAGAGAAACAACTTCTCCCCAGCAGCCCTTTCTTTTCTCCATGACCTGTTCCATCATCTGTTTTTGAAAATCAGAGATTTCAATTGAGTCAAACGTTTTTCTGCATTTAGCAGAGACCATTTTCCCCTAAGAGTACATTCCCTGAAAGGTCTGCCTGTTCAGTCACATAAATTATCCACAGGCTCAGGCTATCTGGTGAGTTAATCAGGTTTGGAGCCATGTCAGGTCACTCAGAAGTTCAAAGCTGTCCATGCCTACCTGTGAATCCAAATTCCACTGGGCAGTCTGAGATATTGTAGCAAAAGCTGTTTTACATGCTAGAAATAGTCAAAGAGCCCAGAAATCCTCACCTTACAAGTGCTTGGAAATATAAGGAGTTCTGAGATAGTCGAAAAAATCTGGACTCTGAATATTTGAGGCTTTCCCATCATTATGAGTATTAACCATATAATTAGGTATTATCTGAGAATTATCCATAAATACTCATCACAACATGATATTTGCTAAGTAATAATTAGGCAATGAAAGGAACTCAAATAATACCTTTGTCTGGGAAATTAAAGGCCCTGCCTTGCATTTGTACTGCACCATGCTGAGGGGGTAATAGGGTTTAAAACTGCAGGAAATTGCACTTAGGCCAAATCTCAGCCCCTTCAAGTAGAAAGAAGCTACAGAGTGAAAGAGAACCAGGTCTCTTTTCCTAAGATAAAACCAGGACAAGGCACGAGGTCCATTCACAGGGACAGCACCCATGCACCACTTTTCCTACAACACTTCCACTGGAATTGAAATCTCCATTTTCCAAACTCAGGTTCTCTTCAGAAGTTCAGGATTTGCCTTCTCTGACCTGGATTGGGTGAAACAAGAGCTTACCCAGGACAGGAAAGGATTTTTAGGGGATACAGTTGCGTTTTGCTTGGGTTTGCAATGTTTTAAAACTGCCCTGATGAGCACAGCAGAATCTCGTGTATTAATTTATCATCATTAAGGATTTTAAGTTCAACCTAAGGAAGGCAAACACGCACATTGCACTGGATTTCCTACTTCCATTGCATTCAATTGAGAATGACAGGGCACAAGCACATTTAGGACAAGCTTTTGCTGCACAGGACTAAGTGCTGAATATCTCTGTAGTGAAAAAAAACCATTTCTGGTATCCTGTCTGGCACCCAGGATGCACTAAAAGCTCTTTGTGTCCCAGTAGTTGGCAGTTTATGGCTATTTCAAGAATAAAAGCAACATTTGACTGTTGGAAATGGGAAAGAACAAGAGTGTACTGCTGATGTGTGGCTTCTTTATTCCTGGTGCCTTTGGAGCAATAATAACTTGCTGTCTCTTGTTTTTCTGCAGTGAGGGATTATTAGTCAGAAGCAGCAAAAAACCAAGGAGCTACAGCCACTGGCATGATGACCCTTTGCAGCAGCTGACAAATAACCCTTTCTACCTGCAAAATGTTTTCCTGGATACAGGAGTGCATTCCTGCTCCCTATGTTTTGAATAGTGATTTTCTGGGCAGGAGACCCAGCTCTCACCTTGCCTCCTGTTTGATGGCTCCTCGAGCACTCTGCTTACCCAAGAGTGAAAGGAAAGACATTTTCCAGCAGAGAGATGGCCACGCTGCATGGACATTTAGTCTTTGGGAGCTTTAAACACTGCCCTAAATAGATCAGGTAGTGTGGCAGTCAGAATCCTCTGTGAATGCTCCCTCCAGACTCGAACCATCAGCGAGCCTCAAACCTCCCACTCTGGGCTCTGCAGGCTGAGAAATTACTCCCATTTCCAGCAGAAACCAGTGGAGTGGAGCTGGTGCCACCTGAAAGGGGGCATTTCTGGGTGTAGAGACCTGTCTGTTCACTCTGGGTTGAGCCTCAGCAAACCCAGTTCATGCCATCCCCCAAACACCACCAGTCAGTGCCAGTCTGGATTTCCACAGGACTGGGACCTGCTTTTCTCCAGCTGGGAGTCTGGCCCTGAGAGGCTGTGAAATGTCCATACCATTAGGAAATGACAGAGCTGAGGAAGGCAGGCAATTTGGCTAAAAGAAAAGAGGTGTTGGAGGGCATCGATGGTGCCGAAATCTGTGCAGAAAGCGCAATATAAACATCTCAAACAGATGTAAAAAAATGCTTTTATTCAATTTCCTCTTTTAGCCTTTTTATTGTAGGTTTTAAATGCTAATGTGCAGAGAGGACAAAGTAGGTGACTTCGACCTGGCACTGCCTGGTGAACTCTGGCTTTTCCTGTAGGGAGTCCTCTGCCCAGAAGGGATTGTAAAGAGAACGTGTTTGTGTGCCCTGATGCGTGAAGGGGCTGTGCTGTGTTTGTTCCCTCCACAGAGGCAAACACCTGCATGGGGACAGGAAAACTGGCTTAAAAGTCTTACAAATTTAGCTGAGGCTGTTTAGAAAACCCAGTCTGTGTACACAGCCAGACCAGCTTGGGCTGTTCAGATCTTCATCCTGCAGGAGGCTGCGAGTTAAATCCCCTGCACTGTAGGACTTTTCAGCTGTGAGTTGTTCCTCGAGTTTCTGATGCTTGGGAGAGCCTGTGCTCAGGTTTGCTCTGCAGGTTTGAATGTTCCAGCCCTTGGTAACCTGTGTCTCTCCCAGAGATTACGGTCTGGGGGAGGAATGTTTCACATGAGTGCTCCTTAAGCAGCTTCCATCACACTCAGCCACAGCACTGCAAACGTATCATTTATGCCATTTGAGCTAAGCTGGCCGATTAGGAGGGAAGTGGATCAAGGAATGCTCTCTGGGAGCAATCTGGCTGCTGAGCTGCAGGGACAGCAGGGCAATAGCAGGGGCTCAGTGCCTTAAACCCCTCCAGCTGCTCTGAAGGAGAGCCATTTTTTGGGAAAGGTGTTCTGGCAGGGATTCCAGCCTGCTACATGCAGGGTGGTGTGGGTCTAAATCTCACAGCGAGTTTGCCAGGTCCTCTTTTGTGAATTCTGCCACCTGAGCCAGGTTTCCCTGGTGAATTCAGGCAGACAGGTGAGGGTTTATCACTTGCCATGGCAGAAATTTCCATATCCCAGCCACCTGGCCCCTAGGGAAAAAATTCCATGGCTTTGCAGTGGCACAGCATGCTCAGTAAGCAGCATTCTGTCCCCGTGGCTTCTCCCAGTCCCAGTGCTGGGCCATGGGATGCTGCACGCAGCCTGCAGAGCTCTGGCTCTCAGGCTGGAGGATCAAGCAGCTGCAACTGGCTTGCAAGACAGAGATCCCACATGGCCCCAGTCAGCAGTTGGCACCATCTGCCACTGTGCCAAGCCTTGTAGGCTGCTCTGGAGCTGGAGGGTTCCCTCCACCGCCACCCATGTGCCATTGAAATGATGTGTGTGAAGCGTGTCCCCTCCCTGATATCTTTGTTTCCAGGTGAAAGGCAGAGATGAAGCAGCAAGATATTGCTGCCTTTCGAGCCCTGTAAATCTGCCAAGTGCCATTTGGGGTGTTTTGACCTTGGTTCTTGGTTTCCACTGGGATAAAAGTAGAATTATGCCCCTCCTTGGGTCCCAAAGCCATGTAATCACATAAGTCCTTGGATAAAGAATGACCTTCACTCTGCAGTGCTTCAGCCTGGGTCAAGTCCCATTATCATTTTCCGTTTCTTGAAATCTTCATCCCCACCTTATCTCTGTTTTCCTTTTTTAAACCTCAAAAAACCAGGGCATGGTGCTGAGCTTTGGAGTCAGAGTCCCCCGTGGATTATTAACACCAATAATGAAGAGCACAACTTTACGAGGACAAGGAGATTGTTAAACTCATTAATTTTATTCATAATAGGAAATTAATGTGCAGAAAGGCAATGCCAGCCTGGCAGTAATTGCTTTTTGGTTTTAAAACACTAAGTGGAAAAGTTAAAAGTCATTTCCAGCTGCTGTTTCCTTTCACTTCTCCTTCTCGTGCTCTTCCTGTCTCTTATTTTTGTTTCACAAGAACTGAGGTGGTTTGGTTTTTTTTCCTCCTGCCTCTGCTTCATTATGAGTCATTATATTTCATCATTACAAGGCTTTGGCCATATTTCATTGCTTTCCTATTATGCTTTCATAATTCTTTCTCCCAATATTACCATGCAGGCAGAGAGTTCAAGCAGCTCAGGTCTGTTTGGATGCTTTAGCTCCTGTTGGAGTGATGAGCAGCCACATCTCTGGCCACTTTGGGCCTTGGAACAAGCAGATGTAATTTGTTTTCCCTCTTTCCTCTCAGTGAATACTCCACCTCCTGCAGACAACGGGATGCCCCACGATTCCAGCTTAATCCTTGTGAAAATGTAAATACCATTTCATGCTCTCTTTAGAGCTGAAATGGCTCTTTCTCTTGCAGAATTCAGACCGTGGGAGGAGAGAAGATTAGTGAATGAAACAACTGGAGCGCTGACCAGCCTAAAGGGTGCTGAACATTGCCTGGCATCCTGGGCTTTTGTGCTCCTTGGAGAGGATATTTAATACCTGCACTGCAAAGAGGAAATCTGCTGTTGGGGTGCTGGTTTAACCCCAGAGGTTCCTTTGGGTTTGATAAGAGCAGCTTAGTCCAGGCCTGAGCCCAGTTCAAGGTCTTTGTGGTGTGGCTCATCTAAACTTGGTGTAGAAGATGTGTGGTTTGGATGTTAAAATCACAAATCAGCCTTGCTTGAAAACAGGATGGGAGCAGTGTGAAAAGGTCAGAGACAGCAGCCACACTTCAACTGGAAGAGAGGAAGGAAGGAGTACAAATTCAGCCTCTTTTAATTCAGTTTTTATTGTTGCAATAAATTTTATCAATGGCCTGAATGCAAGATTCTGAAAAACTGTGTGGGATGTGCCCCAAGCCCTACAGAACTGGGAGCTGGAGAGGCAAATCTGCCTTTCTTCCAGGGCCTAAAGAGCTTCTAGGGAATCTCAGTTTGGGCTAATTTTTGATTGTCTAGACAGAACATTAAGCCTGAAAAAGTCCTGTGACCCAGTTCCAGATGCAGACCTCGTGACTCAACTGCACCAAAATATGCGAAAAATCCATTATCATCCCTTTTTTTGGCTCTTTCCCTCTCCCCTTTTGTTATATCTTCGGTGTGTGCATAGCTTAATTTTAGTTCTGATAAAAGCAAATGACATTTTAATTTTTATAGCATGATTTATTGTCATTTGGGTTTTAACTTATGAAAAAATAATTGAAAAGAAAGAGAGATTTAACCCTGACCAGCATTCTTGGTATCTATGAGCCATAGCTCTGAGACTGCAGCTATTTCAGGACATATTTTACTCACCCAAGCAGGACAGCAATATATCATTTTCTGCTCCTAGTTCAGTGCAAAGGCCTAATTGTTTGCTTGCTGGCTGAAAGAAGATTCAAAAAGAGAAATAATCTGATGCTCAGAGTGCACATTTTTTCCTATTGGTTTCCTGCAATCCAAATGAGATATCAAGGAAATAGAGCTGTTGTTTATTCTGTTCCTCTGCTCCCCCACAGCCCTTCTCCGTTGCTCTGTGCCATCCCATTCTGTCTGGTAATCACTCCATTTGATAGTCAGGAGTGAGGGAGCAGCTTTGTTTCCGCCCAGAGAGGTCTGCTGGTCTTGCCACATACAAAACTATCCTTTCCTGCCTCTGCTTTTCTCCTTTTCCACTCCCTGGCACATCCCTATGGTCACAGAGTGCCAGGACACAGAAGAGGGGAATTACCCCTGACCTTTGGAAAGGATGGGGCTCCCTTTCCTTCCTTTGGAAATGATAAATTCTGTTCCACATCACCAAAGATTTGTGCCTGCTGCGATTCATAGCTGATTCAGAGGAAAAAATCTCATCCTCTGTCCCTCCTCCTTTCATGCCAACACTCTCTGGCAGGCCAGGAAGATTTTCCTCTCTGCCTGGCTGCAGGGATGGCAGCTCTGCCCAGGTCCTGGGCACACAGTGCCCACCTCATTGTCACCAGTCATTGATGCCTCTGCCCCAGGCAGCCTGGCAGGGCAGGAAACAAGGCACCAGCCTGGCAGGGCAGAAAATAAGGCACCAGCCTGCCTTTCTACCTCCTGGAACCACCAAGGGATTTGATCTTCCTGCAGGGCTGTGCCCCTCCAGCATCCCCCAGCAGTGCCCCAGGAGCCACAGTCAAGCACAGACTCACCTCCCAGCACCTCTTTGGCTTGTGGAGATGCCCAGGGTGCCTCAGCAGAGCCTGACTGTGCCCTCATGCAAGGGTCAAACCCCTTGCCAGGGATGCAGCCCCCAGAAAATAGGGAAGAGCTGTGTCCCAGCCCTCCTGCCCTGGCTGGGGAGCCCTCCCCTGCTCCCCCTTGACGGGAGGTGACACTGTGGCTGTGCTCCACAGCGTGACCAGGAGGCACTTGGCAGCCAGAGAAGCAGCTCTTGGACCCAGCCCCAGCGTGTGCCAGGGCCTAATTGGCACAACTGGTCCTTGAATGCTAATTGGGCTCCTTATTAGCATCACGCAGCCAGGGCGCTGGGGAAGGAGTGGGCACAGGAGCAGCAGAAGCAGAAGGAGTGGTATCCAAACCCACTGGAAGGGTCCAACTAACCCTCTCTCCTGTCTAAATGTCTGGAAAGAGGAATCTTTCCTCCAATTCTTTTGTCTTTCACAGTAGCTGAGGCCAAGCTCAATATTTGTGTTTATATTTATATTAGTTCCTTTTAAAACTTTCTTGCTTGCTATTTTATCTAGTAGTGAATGCCACAATTCATTATGCATTTTAAAAAATGTAATTATCTACCTGTATCCATCAGAAATGCAACGCCCTTTCCTCACTCCCTTCCTTCCCCACTACTTTATTTTATGCACTCACAGGTTCCCACATCCTCCCTGTGAGGTGCTGGTGTGAGGTGGATGTGTGAGGAGGAGTCTGGAGCCACGGGGAAAGATGAGCTTCCCAGGGCTGCCTTTTTTTCCTCCTGGTCAACGTGTCTCTGTGCACTGGGTCACTGGGGAGTTATATATTTCTAGAACTATTTCCATATATGAAAAACGTGATGCAAAAAGAGCCTGGCTCCTCTTTCATCTGCAGAGGGAGCTCTGAGGGCTGGGGAGGTGCTGGCTCTGCCTTTTCTCCATGTTTATCACGTCTCAGACCCTGGGCTGTGAGTCAGAGCCCTTTGCACAGGACTAAAACCACCTACAGTAAAAAACAATCCCAGCGTACTGATTCCCAAACCAGCTTGGAACATCCCAGAATAAGTGCTGCTGACAGCATCTTCTCCTTCCCTGGCTCCATGGAGAGCAGCCAGATGTTTGGGGTCCACACTGCCCCTCTCTCCCTCCCCACCCACCAGCCTTGAAGATGATTTTTCACTGCTAAGTGCAATGGGGATTCTTAATGAGCAGCCTTTGCTAAGACAGGGAAACTGTCCTGTGAATACCAGGGGCTGCTGATGGATGTGTGGTGGCAAAGAGGGCAGGATGCTGGGGAGCTGCAGGCATTTCTTGCTTGGGCAAGATGATTCTGAGTTCCTCTCCAGCCTTGTGTTTAGCAGAAGGAGGAATTCAAGGATCGCTGAGCAAAGCTTTGCCAGTTCTGCAGCCTCCAGAGCTGAAGGACTGATGGTGCCTGGTTATCTGTGATCTTCTTGGAACTAAGAGGTCAAGAGGAAGAAACTTTTGTTTTCCCTTCTGAAATGTTCAGGTCCTCACATATCAGGAATGAAAATCCTGGTCCTGATGTGACACCTGCTACGTCTAAGTGCTGATGTCTCTTTGTGCAGGGAAGGAAGGGAGTGAAATCCTAACCCACAGAAGCAGGCTGCTAAAGAGCAATCCCAGCAAGACAATGCAATACCCTAGCATGAGATAACATCGCTCTACTTTGCATGTATTAGGGACGTGGGGATAAACCAGGCATTCAGATAGCCTGGAATTCTCCGTGGGTTACTCCTGAGATGGGATGTGAAAAAGGACTGCATGTTCCCAGCCAGCACACAGCACAGCCCTGGGATACAAAGCCATGGGCAGGATTCCTTGTCAGTCTGGGCATGTGTTTCCTGCAGGAAGATTCTCCCCCTTTGGAAGTATTTTCTCTGATTGTGATTCCTCTCAGCAGTTTCTCTCTGACCTTTGAGTTCAGAAAGCCCTTAAGTACCACGAAGAAGGAAAGCAAAATATTTGCAGCGATCCATTTTCACTCTTGCTGGCAACTCAGTCCTATTTTTGTGGCATTGTCAGGCTCTAATGGATTGAAAATGGACCTTGTTTCCCATAGCTTTGACTCCCCTGTGCTTTGGGGAGCCTTGCCGCAGGTTTAGCTCGAGTGGCCGATGGAGTAGAAATACAGATTGTCTCAGCACCTCCCAGTCATGCAGTTCTATAAAGTGGAGCTGGGACAGGCTGAGCATGGCCATGTGCAGTGAGAACACCCAGGGGCTCAGCAGGCAAGGCCTGGCTGGAAGGACACCCTAATTCACACCACAGGCAGGTGCTGGCAGCACCTTCCTGGGTGGGAGTTGGAGAACCAGCTTGGCTGTATCCAGCACAGATCCCAGTGCAGTCTGTGCTGAGACAAGGCCCACCTCACTGTGCTTGCCATGCTCTGCCTGGATTCCTTCCACTCCTTTCACACCAAGGCTGCAGTTCCAGGCAGATGTGGTGTGTTTTCCAGCCCCTGCCTGGCTGGCAGTGTGCTGCTCCAAGGTCTGCTGCCTGCCATGCCAGTGCTGGCTGTATTTCAGTGACAGATGACATTTTCCTGCTGTATGCAGAGTTTCTAACGAGCTTTTATGAAAGCTTTCTCCTTGAGCAGAAGGACATCTATTAAGAGGAGACTGGCAATGGAATCAGAGGCTGTTGACTGGCAAAGGATGCACCATGTCCTGCTCCATGGAGCACAGCAGGAGTCAAAGAGCAGCAAATATCTCCTCTCCTTGCATCTTCAGGTCTGTCTCAGCCAGCATTTGGCCCAAATATTCTCCCTTTGCTGTCCTTCAGGGCTGTGATACTGGAGCTATTCTGTTTAGCTTCTCTCTTGGCTTCCTTCTTGCTCCTCTTTCACAGACATATAAACCAGCCCAAAAATAGCCAACTACACGTCTCCTCCAGGGAGTACCTTGCATGGGCATTTATTTTTGGCAGTAATTTTTCTGTTGTATTGATGAACCACTCATGTTTTGATTATCTGATTCCATATACCTCTGCAGAGTGGGTAGGAAAGGAGGTGTGGCACAGACAGCAGCACAAGTGTTTTGAGGGAGTGTGGATGTCATTATACATTATTTTTGCATGCATGTGTGCACATATCTTTAGATGGCTCTCAGTCAGGCACAGTATATGACAATACAAGGATTTTATACATATTTATGCTTTCCTGTGCAATGTCAGTATGGTTTATTCTTCAGGTGCATTCCTGCTTCAACCAACCTCCCTTTCCTTCAGCCAGCTGATTGTTTTAAGCTCTGCCTCTCTGTGCACCATGAAGGATAGGTAAATAGGGAGCCAGAGAATAGAGTGAGGCAGCTGGGAGATTATTAATGTTGAAAATATCAGCAAGCATCAGCCCTTTGATCACAAGGCATGTTTACAAAAGGACCTCTCCTCTGCGTGAGGCCGCTTGCACACCCCACCAGGCTCGTTGGCATTCAGGGCACGCCACAGCATCTGGTTCTGTCTCCTGCTCTGTGCCTGTCCAGAGAGAGACTGTAAAGTGAGTCGACAGGTAGATAAATAAAGAGAGAAAACTGGGCTATGGCCACAGACGAATGCAGGTTTATGGAGATGCAGCCTGACAGGAGGCAGGGTGGTGGGACAAGTCCCCTTGGCACACTGTGTGTGGAGGCTTTGGGGTGGCATCTGCTGGCTGAGCCCCCTGGGAAGGAGAGGGGAGAGGTGGGAGAGGCACTCATGGTGTCCACCTTCAGCCCTTGGTCACCTGCCACTTCCCCCCAGCTGGTGCCAGCTGTGCCCCTCACTGCTGCACGCCATTGGTGCTCCCCAGGTCATGATTTGCTTGCGTTGATGCTGATTAAGACCTCTGGGCTCTTCCAAAATAGAAATAATAAATAGCACCAGTGTGCTCTGGGCTGCATCCTCAGCTGGGTCCTGATGTGAACCTTCTTCCAAGGCATTCTCCTCAGGAGAGGGTTTGAACAACTGAAAACCATAGTCAGAAAAAGAACTGTCCTTGTCCCACCACCCCCAACGTGGTCTGCAGATAGGAATACAATTTCTGGGTGATTGTTTGGCTTTCTTTTTCTTTTCCTCTTTTTCTTCCCCGTGGGAAACTACTGTATGACTCTGATGGCTTCGTTATACATATATATGTATATATATATGTATATATGTGTGTGTGTATATATATATATATATATATATTTAAACCAGGAATCAGCCACATCCAACAAGCCACTGGATCTACTGTAGCATTTCTAGCCTTGCCTGGTATAACAGACCTGTAGCAGGAGATGGCACAGTGGCATCTGTTCCCTGGCCAAGGCTGCTGGATGCTAATGACAGTGTAAATACTAATAATTAATAATAATGTCTGAGTAGCTGTCTGAAGCCCTGCCTTGCTCGCTGCCATCCCCCTTGGCAGGCAGTGGCAGGAGATGGCTCAGGGTTTCCTAAACAGCATTGGAAGGCTTTTGTTCTGCCTGGGTCCAGATGTTCAGTTCAGCCTTGTTTGTGCCCCCTCTTGATTCACTGTTGGCTGATCCACGGGGACAGCCTGGCAAAGGGAGGTCCCTGTGCTTGTTCAGAGCACATCCAGAAGGACAGATGAGCCACACAATAAAAATTATGGGAGCAGAAAGCAAAGAGGAGGGACAATTCCCCTGTCCCAGAGCCTGCTAATTTCCAGCTCTCTCCTATGACACACAGGGGAAAGGGGCTGTGTTTTTACCTCTGAATCTCTCTAACCCTCTCTTATCCACAAGGTGTTTTTTTATAGATTTAATGCCCCTTTTCCTTTCTCTTTTCCTCACACACAGAGGCAGTTTTATATGTTTAAGTTCTGTATCTTGTGCATGCAAATGCTCATATATGGAAATGCACACATAAGGAGTAACCTGCCTTAGAATTGAAAAGGTTCCCGTAGCTTTAGCTATATTTATTATTATATTGCACATATATAAATAGTCTCTCACATATTCATGCTCTTATATCTTTAATTCTATCACTCAGAAGCAGGTTTTGCTCCTTTTGGAAGGTAAGAATGGTGGGAGAAGGTTGCCTAAATTTACACTACTGAAGTCAAATTAAAACATCTCTTTCTTGTGGCAAAGCACAGTTCAGCCCTAGAGGATGGAAAAACCTTAATTTAGCTGAAATTACTGGGCTTAGTAGAGATAAATGTCATGTATATCATGGTAAAAGTAACAATTGTGATATACAAGAGATCACCTCGATATTCACCTGGCTCCCTCTTACCTTCACAGAAAGGTTCTGTTCTATTTCACGGTTTATTTTTCCTATTTTATTTTTCTCTCTGGTTTTTTTTTTTTTTCAATTCTAATTAGACCAAAATATTCAACAGAAACAGAGGGGTGGGGGGTATTTTCCCCTCAAGTTTTTTGTGACCCCCCCCCCCCCCCCAAAGCACCATATTTTTTTAACCAGTTTGCCCATAAACTCTTCATTTTACCTTACATAATTTTTTTTTGCCTGCTGTAGAACGAATAAAAAGGTTTTTAATACACATTAATAATTTTATTATTAAACAGTTTTAGGGCATTCTTCATATAGCATTGCCCCTTATGCCAGGAATGGCCCTTTCCACAAGAAAAGGAGCTTTTAGTGGGAGCTGCTTCCATAGGGAGGGTAGAAAACTGCAGTGGAGGGGATGGACAGGAATTAGCCATGAATTTCCTCAAGGGTGAATGTTACTCCAGCAGCATTTTTAGCATCTTTGCCTGGGAGAGAAGAGGGGGCTGAATAAGTGGTAATATTCTGATGTCATTTTAAATGTTCTTGGGGCTATCTCCAGTCACACTGTTTATACAGTTTAAGGTTTGAAATGGAACAGTTACTGTTATCCCAAGATAAGACACAATGAAATGGTGTCCTGTAGCTGGTGAGGGTTATTTCTGTATATCAAATTATTTCATGCTACTAGGTTTTCAAATGGACCCTAATTAAATTAAACAGCTTTTCTTTTTTTTTTCTCCTTTATCACCACAGGCAGATCGAGATTGTGTTGCAATTATGGGGGAAGGTCTATATTTATAGCGTGGAAAGATTTGTGCAGAAGCCACAGTTGTCTCTCTGCCTGGCATGACATTTCCATTCTGCACTAATGTTGTGTAACCTTCTGGTAAGTAAAACAGGCACAAAGTATTTACCAGCATCCTCAAGACAAAGCCACAGGTCTTTCTTCTTTAAATATCGTAGGCATTAAATATCAAATGCTTAAAATATCATAGCAGATGCTAAACCTCTTCCTTGCTGGTGTGTTGGTGGTTAGGAGTTGAAAGCTGAATTCACACTTACTGACATGAGTGGAAGAGCTGGGACTTCAAGAGAAATATCAGGTATCTTTGGTTGCAGGAGGAAAATACCCAAGAAATCCAATGCTGGGAACATCTGCTGTGGAATTCTAGTTATGCTTTGGCTTTCATTTGTTGTCTTATAGGGTTGCATCTGAGCATCTGATAATCCTTCATGGACCTGTCCTCAGAGCATCCCTATGAAAAATCGCTGACTTATTTTCCCAGGAGTCACAACAGAGATTGGCAAAAAGGAGTTCATATCTTTTCCAATATCAGCCCTTCATCAATCCACTGTTGACAAAGGTTACACTGGAAAATTGGTTTCCCCCAGCACGAAAACGATGTGATTGGAGGTTTTTCAGTACTGATGGAAGGTGCTCTGAGTGCAACAGGCTTTGGCCAGGGAGCTGGGGGATCCGGGCTCAGTTTGTAAGATCTCTTGGAAAATCTGGGTTCAGCTTTGGCTCTGGCAGAGACCCCCTTAGTGTCACTTCTTGGACTGGGCATATTTTGCTCTGCCTTGGTTTGTCCATGTGTGAGATGCACAGCTCTGATTAAGCACCTTCATTAGTGCTCCAGATGTCCTGGGATATTCAGGGCTGGAAACTGCAGCAGTTCAGAATTGGGTGAATTCCAGCAGTGCTTTGCAAATGCCATTCAGACCCACAGAGGTTGGCCTGGGAAGTCTGTCACCGGGCTTGTCACTGGTCCCTGAGCTTTCTCATTACCATAATCAATACAATTCATGCCCCAAAATAATCAATGAATAACCATCAAGAGCATTGGGAGCTGTGTATTTAATCTTCTGCTCCAATTCTGCTCACTTGTTTCCTTCACCGCTTGCACTACAGCTTGCAGTGCTATAAAAATGTCTAGAAGTTGAATAGAATAAGATGGGAAAAAATAAATCTGATTCAAAGTTCAAGGTGCAGCCTCATTTTAAGGTTACAGAACAGCTCAGTTTATGCAGGCACATGGTGTCAGCTTCTGAGCCCCATGTTGTTATGACAAAAAGGTTTTGTAATATGTTTTTAATACATAAAACATAAGATGTGTATAGAAGCAGAACCAGGTTTGTCGTGCCATCACGGTGATAACCATTCAGATTAAGGAGCCATGGAAATTACCCACTGAATCTGTTGCAGCAAACAAATGACAATATTTAAAATGTGCCTCTTTTTTTGGCTTTGTTGGTTTTCCTTTAACAAGCTGTGGGGTTTTTTTGCCCTCTGCCAACGCTCCACAGCTCCTCAGTGAATGGCTCGGTGGGATGTGGCTGGTCAGCTCTCTCATCCTCTTTTACCAGTGGGAGAGGAATGTCCACCAAAGCTCTCCAGAGCCGCATGAGCAATACTCATGACCCGTGCACACAGAGAAGATTTGATGCATCCCAGCAGTGCCAGCCTCCCTCTGCGTGCACAGATCAGCTAAACTCTCCCAGGGCAGTGGAAAGCCTTCATCCTGCTCCCTGTTTGGATTCAAGGAGCACTTTGCTGCTGGAGGTGGCTGCTGCTATTTGCTCCTCTAAACAAACAGGCTCGTTATGCAGCAGGAGGGAAGATCGTGGTTCACCATGACAGTTCATTTACTCTGACACCTGAGGGACCATTTAGAAAGAGGGACATCACAAACAGGCTTTTTGCCCAGAAAATTGTCTCCCTGTGATGTATGGGCTGCATTCACAGGTGGAGCGTCGCTGCCTCGGGGAACGGAGAGCTCTGAAGAAGAACACCATCGGAGCTTAAAATCATGTTAGACTTGGCCCTCAAACAGACATGGGGATTGCTCATCTGATCTTCACACAGCTGGTCTTGGACTGGCTGGTTGTCCTGGTTCTCCTGAGTGGCTTGCCCAGAGTCTCAGAACTGTTCCATTCACCTCCAAGCCTGGGGGCTGGTGACAAGCAGGATGCTGAGCAGCATCCCTGGCTCTGTGCCCCTGAGGCAGCTCCCTCACTCATGTGTTCCATTCAGCACGAGGGAAATGTGGGCAGGGACAGGCTGGGGAAGAAGGTGAAGGCACTGGCTCTGCTTTTAACATGTGAAGATGAGGATACTTCCAGCTGGCTGCAGGAACCTTCCAAACAGAAGATTCATGGCCACGTTCAATGGAATATTTGCATCCAGAGAGGTCTGGGACAGCTTTCAAATGCTGCCTAGATAAGCAGTAAATTAAAAACCAATTAGAAAGGGGAAGACAGAGGGAAATGATGCCAGCTGTGGGAAGCAGTGGTCTGGGTCTGGGTAGCCTTGATGCTGTCCCTGTCACTCGGTGTGCTGGTGCTCGGGGGCCTCAAGGTAGCAGCACTGTGGCATGTCTGAGGCAAGTGGACACCTGAGCACTTGGAGACAAACACTGCTGGAAGAACATCTCTCCTGCCTCAGGCCATTCATCACAGAGCCAGTTCTGTGCTCCTCTTTAATGTTGCTTGCCTTGCTGTGCATCCACAGGAGCTCTCCTGGCTTAGTCGAGTCTAGCCAAGCCACTAATACTGTCACTAATAATTATATTACTGATATTATGAATATCATTAATATTATCACTAGTATTATGACTCCAATCACCATATTATTAATGTTACTCAGCGTGATCATTTTAATCACAGCTGTGCTTAGAAGCCACTCCCAAATTCCTGGTTTTGTTGGGCATCCCCAGTAAATACCAGGTCAGCCAGATAAAGCAGGTCACTCCTGCAGCATTTTCCATCCTGTGGTATAATCTGTGTCATTGACTTCTCATGTCCAGTCCAACCCCACTGAAACCAGGAGGGACTTTGCCACAGGGCTCACCTGGACAAGGATTTCATCTCTCATGTCCTGAGTGTCACCTAGGGTAGGTACTGACACTTGGGGTTCATCTCCATGCAGAAAGGCTGGATTTATTTCTGGATTTATTTATTAATTTGAGGGTTTGCTAATGAACAGGTGGCCTGGGCTTCCTGGCTCCTCTCTGTAATGAAGCCACTGCAAATGTGCTGCAGGATTTCCTAAGCACAGTTTACCAAGCTTTTGGAATAAAAACTACTTGAGATGTCCAAGAGCTTGGGCTGCTGCTATGCCTCATGTGATCTGGTTTTCAGGAGTGGATTATAATTCCAAACACGACACTACTTATTCCACTCTGTGGAGTCTAATTAACTGTCAGAAATGCATTGTTGAAGGGATGATGGATTATACCGAGGAAAACACTAATGAAGCTCATTCCAGGCAGTCCATGTGAAGACCACTCATGTCACTGGTTGCATGGAAAGTCCATTCCTTTTGGTTTCCAGAGTCTGGAGCAGGGAGAAGCTCAACTGCCTGTCAATCCCACCCAATTAAGAGCCCATTAGCCACACCCTTTTCTTCCACTGTCATGATCAAGGTGATTTTTGCCTTTGCAAGTGGCTTTAGTGCAGAAGCAGAGAGACTGTGGGAAGTGAGCAATGACTGTCTGGTAGTCACAGGATGGCTTTCTTACTCCTGACCTGAAAGTCCTGCTGTCAGAGCCAGGGTGAGAATAACCTCTGCCTGGCCATCCACACCTCCCAGAAGGTCGGGATCTGTCTCCTTTTGTGGAGCTGGGAGCAGCTAAAAACTCTGAGCTCTGGAGAACTAACCACATTTGTCTCCTCACACTGCCATGTGCATCCCCCCCAGCTCAGGTGAATGCTGTGCCACAGAGACATCCAGCTCTGAAATGATCATTGTCATCTGAGCCGTGTGTCTCCTCCTCCTGACTCTGTCCCGCAGCCACCTCCAGTGTGGGAGCAGAAAGCTGTCACTGGTGTCTCCTCCTGTCTGTACAAAAGTCTCACAGGATCAGCTTCCCTCTGCCTCTCCTCCAGCTGCACCATCCCCAGCAGAAGGAGCTCAGACCTGCAGTGACCCGCTGTGGGAAGCTGTTTGTTTTGAGGCTGTGATGCTCCTGCAAAGCCTCATCCTCTCAGCAGGGGCTGCTGGGGACAGGGCATGGAGCATCCATTCAGCATCACCACCACGGGGCTGCTGCTGGCCAAGGCAGGGCCATCTGCTGAGGAGAGCAGAGCACTGCTCTGCAGCCACTCTCCTGCCTCTGGGTGCCCCTTCCAAGGCAGCAGCAGTGATGTGAGAGTGTGCAATTAAGTGGGCATGGATCCGTGAGCCCACTGGATAGGGGTGAACAGAAGATGCTGGCAGAATTCTGCTCACCTCATCCCGAGCAGATGGCACCACATCAGTCCTTTTCTTTCTTTCTTCTTCTTCTTTCATTTCCTTTTTTTTTTTTTTTTTTTTTGGTAACCTCTTAAGTAACGAAGCATCAACCTGTCTAAAACAACCCCATGTGGCTCGTATAACCCTAATCTTCCCCTGGGGTGAAGTGCAGGTTATGTCACCATGAGCTGAGGCACTGGCACACAAACTGGGCTGGAAAGCCATCCTGTTAAGTGACTTCATTTCCACCCATGGTAAGGCTGGGATTAGGAATGCTTCCTTCTAGCTGAAGGCTTCTCACCATAATCCTAAACCAGTGCATATTCCACTGCTGCCTCTTTGCCATTAGCACTTCTTGTCCCACTCATTGAATCTGCACCAGGCTGGAAGAACAAGACAGAGCCTTACTCTAATTTTAGCTGGAATCCTGACCTTGGAGCTGCCCTGAGGTTTGTCAGAGCTCAGGTCAGAGTGTAGGGTGAGGACTGTTCTCTGTTTCCACTCCAATTGCTCATCCAACAATTTAATTTAGTGTAGTGGGATGCCCTGGGGATTGAGTCCAAGATTTGACCCTTCCAGTCCCTCCTTCCAGTCTCTGCAGGACCAGCCTGTGAAAGGATGGGGGTACAGCATAGGAAGGGTCTTAAG
>JAWWEW010000065.1:3611328-3719417 GCA_035583185.1 Anabacerthia variegaticeps
TGAGAAAAAAATAAGTCAGAGTATCTGTTCTGCATTTGTAGAGTGCCTAATGTCGACACAGGGCTCACTCAGTGAGACTCTTCAATGCTTCTCTAAATCAAATAGCGTTCATCCACCCCTCTAAAGGTCAGGATGGGACACAAAGCCTTGCAGACATAGATACATATATATGTATATTTTTTTTACATGTATGTGTGTGTATATATAATCTTTTATTATTTATTTATTTAAATTTTAACAACAGCTACTGTCTGGACTCCAGTTTTAATAAACCCGTGTCTGCCATGCCCCAGAGCTTTCACGCTCTTGTGCATCTTCTGTCCAGCCCTTTTTTTCCTAACAGTGACATCAACAGAAACACCATCACTTTCATTGGGTTTGACATATGCCTCAATATTTAATGACTGCAATATACCCCTGCCTTCCATCTTCATGTCCCATGTTATAAGTCTGAGATGTTTTTTCTTATTTCACCTCTAAATGATAAATATGCTCCAATTTTCTCTTAAAATTCTGTGGTCAGCAATTGCTAAGAAATGTTACATTTCCATTTAGCTCAGGGATACACATATTTCTCCGTAGCAAGCCCCCTCTGTCACAATAGCGGTTCAACAATGTCAATACAAAGCGCAACACTGCAGGTATTTAATGTAAATAAAATTGTACCCAGTAAAATCTACTAAATAAGGAGCAAAGTTGGAAGCATTCTCCACGTAGGATAGAGAAGGAAGTAGCACATCTAATTATGGTGGAAAATTCATATGCAGACACATCCCATGCTATCGTGTCTTAACTCTTGAGCAGTCCAACCATGCTGATGCTACCTATGAATCAACCACAGCTTCAAAATCCTCAGATAATATAAAGCTGATATCAAATTTGGTTAAAATCAGTCCTTGTCTTCACTTTTGAGCACACAGAACAAGTGATTCCTTCATCAATACTACACTAACAGGAAAAAAGAATGTATCCTTAATTAATGAAGTGTCAGATAAGTAGAAATAATAAATTGCCTCATTTTATTTTAGCTCCATTGGATATTCACAGCCAGGCTGAACAATTCCTAGTGTTTCCTACTCAACAGTCATGAGTTTCTGCTTCTAAAGATCATTCTGCCCTTCCCTGAGAGCACTGTAATCAATGTGACAGAGGAGAATCTGAAACAAGGTGACATTTTCTACTCCACTGTGCAAAACACAAAGTAGGAGTAGGTTGCATTCCCAAACTACCAACAATCACAAGCACCTTACAAGTGAAGGGGAAAATGTACAGAGAAATCCCATGCACTGTGTGTGGAGTGTGTGCACATACGTGGATGGCAGAAGTGCTCTGGAAGGTGGTAGATGTGCCTTCCTGACAGAGAAATGACTAAAACAGGCCCAAAGTTCACTCAGATTTTTCCCATATATATCAAGTTTCTGTTCTTCAAACACTAAAACCACAAAGCATATGAAAGGCTTCCCTCATCTCATGTCCTTGCTCTGAAAGCAAGGCAGGCTATGAACACCTCCACTCCCATTTCTCATCCCCATCATTTTCCAGTTTGGATGCAGGTAAGAAGAGAGACCCCAGACAGGCCAAGAAACAAAAGTGGACTATCTCTTCTCCCAAGAATTACCTGTCCTTTCTCATCATATGCAGGGTGTACACTCAGAGCAGAAGGGAGATAATGCCAAGACACACATACACTGGAAAACAGCAGCTTCTAGTTCTGTTCTCCTGCCAGACTGAGGGCAGTAAAACAACATGGCAGGAGACCTTTCCCTCTGACCTAAGTTAGAGGATTAACTAGCAAAAAATGGACATTATAATTAAAACAAGGAACAGAACCAAACAATATTCTTAGTCCATACTGGCCAGCCTGCAATTTATACCATATTAATGGGTGGCTTTCACTGCAATGCTCAAATTCATGATCTATTCTATAAAAGTTCTGGAAGATAAAGCAATTTCACCTCTTTTGTCTTTCACTATAACAACCCAGCTCTTTTAGAAATTAAGGCAGAGGTGTTTGGTTACAACAACACATCCTGACTGTTCTTGCAATCTTCCTCCACCTGATAATGCAACTTATAAGAATTCACATCCACTGACCAAGATTTCGAGAGCTACAGAAAACAGCAATGTTGACAGGCATTTGCCCAGTTAGAGGCACTAATCCTAACAGAACACCACCTGTGAATTATTCACTAAGCTGCATTTTTCTTTCCTTTTGGCAGTTAGACACTGAAAAAAACCCCACAGTATCTCTCAGATGATCCGTAACAATCTGCATATCTGGCTGAAACATTTTTTTCCTTTTAACAGACTTTTAGTTATGCTCAGTAGAGTGTGGAACTTCTTTATTCAGACACCAAGGGACACTTCTGAAAAAGTCCTTGCAGCCAGAAGCACAAAGGCCAAAAAGGCTCAGGAAGCATCATGGAACCCAGTTCTTGAGGTGCACACACCACCTTAAGTTCACATGGCAACACTGACATCACACTTTTGATCAGCAGATGAGAAATTTGAGTTAATCCCCTGTCTTCCTCCTCTATTACATAACTGATTCAATCCCCTTGCTTCCCTTCAGATATCCAATCATTCTACTGTAGTGAGATCATGTCAAATCTTCTGCCAAATTATTCTGAGGAGTGGATCAATTGAGGGCTGCAGAGCTGTCAATCTGAAACTTTAAATGAACACCCACTTTGAAGACAGAGCATCAGTCAACAGAACAAGAAACAACTCACTTGACTTGATAGAGCAGAGATGACTATTTAACAGCCTCTGATTCTCCAGGATGAGAATTATTTGCTGCTCCATCCCTTCATCCCCTATCTCAACACTTCAATTCCAGGAAAATCTTCACTTAAAAGTAATTCAATAAAATACATGATAGGGAAAGGACCTGCACAAACACAGAAGATACCATGATATTTGTTATTGTTTGCACAGGAAGAAGTTGTCTCAGAATGAAGACACAGTCAGGTCCCTCCGCTGACCACACCCGTCTCCCCTCAGCAGATATTAAAAAGCACAGCAGCTTTTTTGCAACTTTTCTCTTCCCACCCAGTCCTTCAGAGTAACTGCGGCTGGAACCCAAAAGAACTCTCTTGCTCCAACTCCCCTTCTGAAACTCAGAGGATTAATAATTCCAGTTATTCAGTCAAGTGATCAAAATCCATCTGCCAAACAAGAGGTGGTGGTGCAGTAAAAGTTAATCATAGAAATATTGAAGTTAGAAAAGACCCCTGAGATCATCAAGTCCAACCTTTGGCCAAACACCACCTTGTCAACTAGAGCAGAACACTGAGTGCCACATCCAGTGATCACTTCCACATCCAGTCTAAGTCAGAACAACCAACTAATTACATGTGATAGTAAAATTGATGCCAAAAAAAAAAATGGAAAAATCCTTTTTTTTTTTTTTTTTGTGAAAGGCCGAGTTCACTTTTATTTAAACCTCATGCTCATGTCAGCATGGGGGCCTGTTCCATCTGTTAGCAATACCAAAAATACCCCCCTTCAGGAATTATAGGATATCAGTGATCAAGTGTCCCCCTTTCAAAAAAAAAAATGAACCTTTTGGTGAATTATCTCACTATTTTTCTTCTCACTGTGAAGGAAGGGATAGAGCATAAGGGAAAAGCTACATGTGCACACTTTACAATGCCTGAACTTGCTTCCCTTGGGTGACAGACCACCCAGCAGCCCCCCGTCAGAGGCAGTAGGGCACTAATTCCTACAATTTATCTTCCCAAGAGCTTTTTTTATCATTTCCCAGACATTTTATTTTGTCTTTAGTTTCAAACGACGCACAGTGTACTTCGGAAAGATATTTACATTTTGAAAGCATTTCCATTAGCTGGGTTTTTTTCCCCTTGCTTTTAGAAGGTCAGTCATAAATAATTCAGAGCTACATACTGAAAGAACATGCAAAGCTCAACTTTTTACATACAGTGGAGTTAAAGTACCAACTCCCATCAATAGAGAATTTCAGATGTGGCAATCTGTGTGCTGTTGCATACAGCATGTAAGTCTATTTAAGCACAGAAAAGATGCAGCACTAAGGACAAAAATATGTGAGGTACTTCAAGGAATTCAGTTTCAGTAATGCACAGGAGTACTTTAGCCTGTAACACAAGCAGAGGTTGACAGCCCATCTTATCTAAATGCAGAATTATAAGCATAACTAAGCATACAGTGACTCATTTAAAAGTCCAAGACTCTTCATTCTTTCTGAAATTCCACAGGAGCCCTGGCATGGGGTTCTCAATAAAACATTGAACTATATACTTGTATGAAACAGCACCCAGTCATGAATAGATTAGATTGGTTTTATCTTCTTCTCATTTCCCTTGCTTGATTGAGTCAAAATAGTTTGGGGTTTTTTTCAGCCAAACATACAGTTCCGAAGGTATTGTACAGATTAATCCCCTAAACCAAAATGGTTACTAAGTAAAGCAGTTTTCTCCAAGCAATCACTACACTGTAGCTGTCCTACATATGGAGCCAGACAGACTCTAGATTGCATGTCTCAGGCTTGCATACCTGTAGTATATCTATATTATCTCTTAAGTCAAAGGTTTAATGTTTGAGTTTACACTATTCCTCTAAGAGAGCACTGGTGGGAGTTGCAGAGGGAAGAGCACTCCCTCCCCGTGGGAATTTACACCCTCCTCTACAGTGGCTGTCTGAAGGCTGATGTTGAGCCTGACCTGGTTTGAACATCAGTTAATACAGAGGTTCCTCAAGCACTGAAAGTTTCCCATTCACAATCCAAACTAAGCTTCACAACTTTGCAATCCCAGCAGCCTGAGAGGATGAATAACTATTCCCCTGCAACAGCCTCAGTAACTGGTTAAGACATATCATCCTCATCAAATGCCTCAAGTCCTAAAAGACTGCATATTACCAAGTCATACTTTGCAGGCTTGATTAATTCCATGGAATTTATTGCCATGACAAAAGACACAAGTGTTGCCCAAGACAGCTCTGTCATGTATCTGTTAGAAACAGGAAATGCGTCACCTAAATTTGGGATCTACTATCTTACAGCATCTGTTCCTCATCTGATGGCAGAGTACTGAAGAGCATAATACTGAGCATCAGCTTACACACAGGATACACAATTTTGAATCCAACAGACAAAAGAAGGTGCAGCTGGTAACCCAGGAGGGGTTAGCCAAAGGACCTGACTTGTGAGCAGTTTTCTCCATGTGCATTTAAGTGACAAGAGAAGGAAAATCCTGCTCCCACTTCAGTGTTTCTGGCAAAGGCACAGTGTTCTGAATGACTACACCAGCAAGAGAATCTCTGCAGCTGAGTAGCAGTGTACAAATGAGATTTCTCCTCCACCCTGTTTCTCCAAGCTGAACGATTTCCATTACTACCTTTGACCTCCCTGTCCCTTCCCCTCCCTTCCAACTTTAAAAAATATTTTGTATTTTAAGTCCACTGCAAAAAATTCCGTTTGGAGCTTTTCCAGGTTGGAGCCTTCAAGTCCGTGTCAGCAGAAGCCTCTGAGTTAAGAGAAAGAAATCTGCAAAAATCTGACACCTGCCACTTTCCATTGAGCTTTGGGTGGAAAATGTCCCTGGCCTCTTCCATTTTTAATGTCAGACTCAGCCTGGCGGAAAAGATTACCTCCAGGTAAAGTCATTCAGAACAGGAGGCTGAGTGCCAAGCTCCTCCTCGTTCCCTGCTCCACATGTGCCACCACAGTCCTGGGCACTCAGCTGCACTTTTTCAGTGATAACCCTCTCACAGTGTATTTGGAAGCCGAGGACTCCAAAGATATCCTGATGGGACTCCCCTTTGCAATTCCTCCACAAGGACAAGCAGCTCGTTTCAGAGCTCATTTCAGCAATATGGGAACCTCTGGCTTCACAGGTATTTAACAGCCCTCAAAAGCCCTTACTAGTCATCAAGGGGAGAATCTCAGCAGGGCAAAGTCAGTTTTTGGTCCAAAAACTACAGGATTATTAATTTTATCTATTCCCAGACTAGGCTGCATATATACCAAGGAACCAGCCTCCTCCTCTGCCGTATATCAGCACTTCCAGAGCATTTCTGCGCTGCAAACAGGAAAGAAACAGGAACATAAATAATTATGAGAGTTTACTGTAGCCTGAAAATTATTTGGTATATTGCACATTTACATAGAGGCTGGTCAGCTTTAGGTTTAAATACATTTGAATTAGAGGTGAATCCCATTGAAACACTATGACTGCCTCTCCAATTCCCTCTCAGAGGTCAAGATCTCTAACCCAGTAGGAGGTGCTGCCTGGAAGACCTGACAAACCAGAATTTCTCGCCAGAAGGGGACTACAGAATCTACAAGGTGGTACCACCAACCTACAGCTCTTCATACAAGAAAAGCAGACTATTCCAAATTAAAATTATTCTGCTTCAGAGGTGATGCATTCCTGATCAGGACTTGAGCAATAGCCTGTAGGCTGCCTAAATCCTAAAAGACAATAAGCATATCGCCTGAAGAGGGAAATGGGGAAAGGCATCCTTGAAGGAAACAGAAGAGTTGAAAAATGGTTTCTTCGTCTGTATAAGAGAAATGTTGTGACACAATGAGAGCAAGATATCACCAGATACCAAACCATATAGCGTTCCTATCTTAATTAGTACCAGACTAATTACTTTGAAAAAAACAATCTTTATGAAAAAAAATAGGATTTCAGTTCTGCCATGGCTACCATTCCTGACAGTACATGAAAAATCCACCAGTTTGCTCCGCTTTCTTCCCCACATACAATTTTTGGGGAACCTGCATCCCTCATACGCCTCCTGGAGCTCTGCAGCCTGGAGCCAGGGCACTCAGACCTGCCAGCTATCTCAGACAGGGTTTAGGGAAGGCTTACACAGCTGCTCATCGCCCTCTGAACTTAACAGATTCCTTTAGTCCAACACGAAGTACCTTTTTTTTAATCAAGTCCTCAGAAATTTGCTTCAAGTCCCATTTTTAGCTGAATATTGTAACTTGAATGTTCTAAAATAGAAGGAAATGAAAGCAAAAGGGATGTCATTCTTCCCTCACTAATGTCGTAAGTTACTGATGCTCTTTATTTATTGATAGAGTGCTCTCACTCCAGTCTAGCAATCTCAACATCTTCATGAATATTTCTATGCATGGGGGAATAAGATCCTTGTGCTTCTTTTCTTACTGCTGGGACCGTGAAAATTGGTTTCCTTAGACATGCTGGGCTATTGTAACTTGGCTACCAAGAAACAGGAACAAACTCATCTCATATATCTGCTCTTCTTAAACTAAAACTCCTGGTAATCAACATAAATCCAGCTTTAACTAGCCAGGAATGCCTTAGAGAAAGATTATTCATTTAATAACATGATTAATTCAGCTTGGTACATGTATGGCAAGGCTTTTTTGAATCCTTAAACCCATCTCTCAGGAATAGTCACAGTAGGAAGTGAAGAACAGAAGAGTAACTCTTGAGTGAGGTTTATCAGACTTGCATAAAGAAGGAAAGATGGAAGAAGTTCCTGCAAAACATGATGGAGACAGTCCAACACACCAATCTTAACATCTACACAGAAAATTCCAATAGGAACCAGGCTAGAATAGGGTGGAATTTCAGCCAGTCACATCCTGGGACAGAAGCAGAACTGCAAGAGGAACTTTCAAGAACATTACCCACATTATAATTCTAAGTTCTTATGTCCCTTGAGTGCATTCAAGATTTCCTACCACTTCTCAAGTCTCTTTTGGGTCTAAGTGGCTTTGACTGGTGCAACTGGGACTGTCAGAAAAGGTTTAGTAGCTGAGCAGGAAGCCTTTCCAAGTGTCTTTTAGCCATCCAGAGTCAGTGTCACAGCCTCAGTGACCACACTGGCACTTTGATAGGAGCTGAAAGAGCAGGTCTTAGAACCTTCACTCCTTAGACTTCACATTAAATTAGTAATATATATTAAATGATTGGTTTAGATGGCATTATTTAAACATAACCTCTGAGGACATTTGCCTGGAGCAAAGCTGCAACAGAAGAGCTGAGACACTGTGTGGCTCATATATGCATGAGTGTACAACATCATGTTTGCACATGTAGGTGCGTCCAGGCAAATCCACAAACTTCAACAATTTTTGAAGCATATGGACACACAGGGCACAAACCCATTAAAGACCACAGTGAAAAGTCAGTATTTTAGAATGATATAGTCATTTTTGAACAGGTAGTCAGCACATGGCTGCCTTCCTTTAAAATCAAGACTATCGGTTTCCCGGGGTCAGGCACCCAAAACTCTCAGGGATTTCATGAAATCCTAAGAGAAATACAAACTAAATCATAGTTGGCAGCAATTATATTCCACATTAACATATACAATTAAGCAGCATGAAGCAAGAGAGAGAAACAGAAGTGAAGACAGCAGGGATGTGAAAATCATACAGTGACCATTTCCACATGAAATTGACTGCTGGATCCTCCTCTCCCCTGAATAAATGAGAAGTAAAAGAGAACCAGAATGTGGCTCAGGAACTGCAGTCTCAGTGTGGGTATTTCTAGATTGCCCTACTGTACACAGCAACTTCAACTTCTAAGCATTTAGAAACATATTTATACCAAAGTTCATAAATTCCTTCCCCTTTTTTTCCAAGATACTTCTTTTTGAAATCAGCACTTATAAAAAAATCTCTTCTATTATTGAGGGGAAAATTATTTACTAACCTAAGTGTGCTACATCCTGTTAACCAAGCCAAATAATTTACTTCTCTATCAGCAGCTGGCAAAACTGTGCGACGCAAAATGCATGCTGTGATGGAAGCAGTCAGGAATGCAAACTTCAGTCTAGTTGTTTATTGGAAGAGAATTTAGAAGGGTAGAAGTTCACGGACAGAAGTTACCTGAAAGCAATTCAGAAGCATATTATGGTTTGCTATTCTAGAGCACATCATGATAAATTTGTTCACAAGCAACACTAATATTTACATTTAAAGTATCAAAATATTTATTTAAACTGGAGCAGAAGCGAAAACTCAAACATGAAGTTCACCTTTTCCTTTCAATAGTTTCATTTCAAAAAGCTTGAACATTCACTTTTTGGGGTAAAGAGAAAAATCTCATTAGTTTTTCTGTAAGTCAGACTTTAGTAAACTTTGTTGAGTTTTTTTTAAGAAATAAATTTATATAGAGTCAAGACAGTACTCAGGATGAGCCTTTTTACCTCTACTGCACTTGAAGACAGACAGACTGTCTGTATGAAAATCAGCTGTAAGGAGTTTGGAAACAGATTCTATATTCATAGCTGCTATATTAGCGACTAGTGTGCTTTGTAAAAGAAGTACAGAAGAAATATGGAAAAGTTGCTGTGCATGAGGAACTGTTTACCTTCACTTAGGAAACGAAGCTATTAAAAAGAGTCTCAAGGGGTTTTTCTCATAAAACAAATAAAAATAAATGTTGCAGTAACAAGCTGTGTGGACTGAAGCTTTAAGGAGCTTTTTAGTTGTTGGTTTCTTCTTCAAATACATTTAACAACACTATGAGTGCTAAGCTTTGCTGAAGTGAGACTTTTTACTGATATTACATGACTAATAGTGCTTTTATGATCAATTATTGAAGCCTCATTGAGAGATGAGAGCTTCTTAAACAACAACCAGTTTACAAGGCAGTGTCCAGGTCCCAATATAGAAAAAAAGCAGCCTTTCCTCTAGTGGTTTATTGTGAAAAGAAATCAGTATGAAGGGTTCGATTTTCTCCCCTAGCATTTTTTGTTGCCTGTTTTGAGTATATTTCTGCTGAGTGACTTGTGCTGTTTGGTTTTTCCCTTATATTTTTGTGCCTTTTTTTTTTTTTTTTCAATTGCAAAACCAGAAATGGAACATCAAGTGGTTTTGCTCAAGAGATTCCAAGTTCTCCTTGAGCTCTCCTGAAGAATAAACTCTGTTTTTCTATTTCATATATCAATAATCTGCTCAAATCATTTAAACTGTGTGAGATGAATTTCTATAGGGAGTTTTGGAGAACAGGATTAATAGACAATCAGCACATGGCTGTGTTACTGCTGTCATAGCAATTCTGGAACAAAATAGAGTTTCTGGATATGTTTTAGGTGGTGGGGACATTAGAGCTCCTGCTGCCGAGCACATGCAGGACTAATGAGTGTTGAAGACAGTTCTGCAGCATTGGAAGACAGCTCCAGCTCAAGGAGAAAGAGAAAGGTGAAAGGAATAACCTGTTAAAAAAAAAAAATCAGTAGAGATTAGAGAAAGGGTCCCTCCATGTGCTTCTACTAGTTGAGGTACAAGAACAAGCTAAGGGGTATTGGGCAGGCTGGTGGGATGTGAGATTAAAGATTTAAGCTTTGACTGATCATCCAAATGTCAAGGGGTTGAAAGCGGGACAGCACTTCAAAAAAGTGGTCTGTGGCCCATGAGGGTTTCTACAGATGTTTGTCTTCAGGTGGTTTAGTTTAACCTACTCCAGACATAAACATTGGTGCCTGTCGTCAGCCACACAGGAAACCTGGACACAAGTTTATTAAGATTTTTTATGAAATATTTTTCTTTAATGTTTATCATCGCAAACATCAGTTCCCGTTTCACTACTCTCCCTGTTGAGAAGTGCATGATACATCTCCTGTGCTTGTGTAGCACCAGGTGAAATTGTTCCCAAGCCTGCTTGGAATAATTTGCTCCTTCTGGAAAAACAATGTGCTGTGGGTAGGAGCTGTTCCCCCAAACACACCACCAAAGATCTTTAGAGGACATGCCAGTGAGCGTGTTTGCGCTCCCACAGCCCTCACTGGAACTGTTACACAACCCAGTGAGGTGTCCTTGCCATCCTCAAACACCAAAGGGAGAATTCCTACTGCCCCCCACAGCATTCAGTAGCTGCCTGAAGGGGCTGGAGGTAATGTGGAGGCTGTGGCATAATGACTTGTCTGAGATGACGGAGAGGAGATTTTGCATGCATGGCCTCCTTTTCTATCCTCAGCATCCCTCTCCTTCTCCTCCCTATGCAACCCAGCTCTGTGGGTTCCCATGGAGGCTGGGCACTGAGTGCAGGGTGACAACACTTCTCTCCCCCTTGGTTTCTGATGCACTGGTTTTATTAAAGCTGAGCAGGATGCTGGGAATTTGCAGCAGAGCTTGGGACATCTTGTGTCAGATTTGTAACACAGGGAGACAAGCTCAGTGCTGCCTGGATTCTGGAGGGCTGGGTGAGGGATTAAATGCACTTTTCTCCATTGATTCATATTCTGCACTGAAAATCAATGGTGTTTTCAGATCCTCTCACGGGTGGGAAACCAGCAGCATGTTTGACCAAGTGTGTAGGGGAAACGTTCTGAAGGAATCTACTGTTAGGGGTAGATGGGATAGATGGAGCTGCTCTGTAGGAACTGTTACATTCACCTAATAATGACTGGGTTTGTATCATCAGTCTATATGAGATGAAAATGCTGTTTAAAACACTGTGTTACAGAGAGAACAGCTGTTCTGCAGAGGAGGAGCCAAATACTGTTCTTGTTCACATCTGAGGCTGGGAGGGGCAAATAAAACTTTGATGAAACTGGATGCAGAGGGATAATTTTTATCCATGTTATTCTCTTTGGTATCAGTCTGAATCTAAAGTTTGAACTTTGTCCAGTGTTTGTGAACTTTCTACAAAAGCTTGCAAAGCTCTGTCATGAAGAGTTAAGGTACCAAATTCCTACTGAACTTCCAAGTGTTGTGCCCCTCACTGAGGACCCCAAAAATATTGTTGTATTTCATAAAAAACAGAATATCCTGAGTTGGAGGGGACCACAAGGATCATTGAGTCCAGTTCCTGTCTCTGCACGGGATTTGTTTTCATCCCTGGACAGAAAGAGAGCAGCTATCCCTGATTTTATGGGGGAAGTCTATGGAAATTATGTATAGATGGGTTTACACAGAGGGAGAAAGCCTGAAACTGAAGTCTGATGTCCCAAAGCACAGGCTTACAGCTCTTTCTCTCAGGATTTAGAAGTATTTTCACAACTGTTCCTAAGTGGAAGAATTTCTGTTCTGTATCCCAAAGCTTTCTTTTGGCATCAAAATAGGTAAATGTATTTTTGCCATCCCCTGTATATGATGGACATTTCTTTCAGTACGGAAAGAAGTTTCTGAGATAACTTTTAAAACTTGCCCCTTTCTGACTTAACTAGGGTGACGCTGAAGACGGGCTGTAAAGGTCTCTCAGGCTGCTTAAACATGCTCTTTGGGAGTGAGTAATAAGTTGCACCCCAGAGCAGTCACTAAATGCAGACAACCAATTTCCACTTGATTTGGCTTTTATCCCTCATTGCTAAAGCAAAGCTACAATACAAAATTAAATCCTTTTTTTAGAAATGTTTTCTCTCCTAGAAACCCCAAAAAGAAAACCACAGAGCAAATATTCCAGTCAGACTAAAAGCTTTAATTCTGCAATTTATTATCTGGAAAAGAGAACAAAGCTAATGTATTTGTGTGTGTTTATGATCTGAGGAGTGTGTGTGATTCTTCCAAGAGTATCTCTCTAACCCCTGAGTGACGAATCTGATTTTTTCCAGGCTGGATTTTTACTGCCTGCTGACTTAACTGTTTTAACACTAGGGAAATCCTCATGCTTCTCCTTCAAAAACATACATACATACATATATATATATATTTTTTATTGCTAGAAATGAGCTGCACCTCACCCACATGACTGGTCTTCACTATTAATCCCAGCTGATGGCAGGGAGGGGCTCTTGTGGGAGGCAGCCATGTGGTGAACATTGAGCACAGTGTTTTCCCCTGCTTCTCTCAGTTCCAGACAAGCAAAATTGTTCTATGCTGCCGTGTATGTGAAGTCCTTGCACTGCCTCTGTCTCTTCTTCTCCACAAACTCCTGGGCCTGAATCAGCAGCTGCAGAGACCTAAAAGCTCTCCCTGGATCTGGATGGAATATGGACAAGGAGACGAATAGCAGGAGGGAAGAAAGAGTGAAGTTGGTTATTTTTCTGGCACATGGATGCAATTACACTCAGTGCATTCCAGAGGCGTTCCTTTGAATCCTGTGCAGGTCTGCCTGCCGTCCTCGGGAGAAAGGAAGAAAAAGGGAGGAAAAGTCCCTCTTGCTTGGAGACGGAATGTCTGCACTTCAAATTCTCTTCTTAGGTAGGTTTTGTTTAGTTTTTAAATCAAAATTCCACAGGTCTCCTCTGTGTGACTCAAATTCATTTCTAGTGAGCTGGAGAAAGGGGTTTGTAAAGGAAAAACTTTCATGGAAAACTGTAATTTCAGTAGTGTTCGGGTTCTGATGCTTTTCTTGTCACTTTATTAGCAGATTCATAGTCAGAGCTCTCTTAATATCTGGATTAATTTTAAAATTGGTGGTTAAACAAACTCATTTGGGAATGTGTATTTCTTGTATTTGCTTTTCAGCGATGAACTAGTGAGGAGCCTAAGCCTCTTTGGCAAAAAAAAAGGTGAACAAAATGTCTTTGTTTCAGGCATAGTGTCAAATTTGTTTAACTGTTTTGATTTGCTTGGGCACTCAGCATTCAGATTTTTCAGATAAAAAGGGGTTATTGTTTCCAATGGATGGTTAAGATTAGAAACAGATGTGTTGAAGTGCAAGAGGGAGGAGTTGGGGGAGACAAGGACGGGAGAAGGGACATAAAGGGGCAAGGAAAGGGAAGAAAGCGGGCTGCTGAGAGGAGAAGAAAAGAGGTGGAGGCTGATTGAGTAGGACAGGAGAGTGGGGAAAGAGACCTTAAAGGAGAGTGAAGGCAGAAGGGCTGTTTGTTAAAGACACAGCATATGGAAAAAAAGAGTTAGCAGCCCTGAGGTCTCTGAGGGGGCTTGTCTCCCAGACTGACTCGGAAGCAGCCTGGGTTTCTGCGCCTCCAGAGGCACTGGCATGTGATGAGTGAGACCCTGTCTCCACTCTGCTCACCACACCGTGCTGACAGGCACAGAGCTCCCAGATCTGTCCCGCCTGGGCAAAGGCTGAGAATTCCGGGTCTTCCCGTGTCCTGGATACAGGTGTGAAAAAGTGGGCTGGTCTGTGATTCCCTGGGAGGAGTTTCACACTCACACCCCCCCACCCCAGATGCTGGATTTATGTGGCAGAAGCTGAACAGTGGTTTTGAACAGCTATAAACAATTGTTGCAGGGGACAGCCCATTTCCATCAGTCTCACAGGTGTGGAATGTGGACTGGAGAGGTTTTTAGTTATCTGAAATAAACACATTTGTAGAGCTGCTGAATAAATTGTAGGAAAGGTGTTTGCTCTAGGGATTGCTGTTAGCCAAGGTTTTATCTGTAGGAATAGGATGAGTCTTGGTTGTTCTGGAGAATCTTCAGGCAGCAGTTTGTTCCCCCTGCACATCTGCTTTGGCCATTTGTGTCTCAGTGGTGGAGATGGTGTTCAAAGGAGACTCCAGGAGGTGAGACAGCAAGGTTGGGAACAGCTGAGCTCCTGCCAGAGGTGTCTGGGCTGGTCAGCCCTGCAGAGGTGGTCAGGAAAGTGGATCTGTGGAAATCAGGGAGGCAGAAGGGTAGGTTGCTTACCTTGCTGATGGACAACTGCAGTCTTTGATCCTATTCAGCTGCTGAATATTCTCATATGTTGAATGTTTGGATCAAAACGAACAAACTACCACAGAAAAGGTGCTTTTGGCTGTAATGGAATGACAACTTGCCTTTGCTGCTTTTATCTATAAAACACAACGGGCTTTCTCATTTTATCTTTGGCATCTGGGCATCTCCACTATGACAGGAACACATGGATGCAAACCAAGACATTTTGTTCTCAACATCTGATGCTCTCACCTGTGGTTAAGTTGTTCAGCCTCTCTGTGAGAGTTGTCCAAGCCCCGGACACAGCAAAATCTGGAATATTCTGTTTCCTGGTCCTACACTGGCCATTGAACTGCCCTTTTGATTCCTATGCCTTACCTCTCCTGCCCACAAGTAACCTGGTCTTTGTGTTCTGCATGCAGTTTCATTCACCAATATCAGAAGCATGTTCCAGGGAAAAGGAAGGTAGTATTGTGGTTCCCTGTTCTTAGATCATCCTGAATACAAGAAGGATGTGGAAACTCATTTTTTAGCTAGAGGATGTCTGTCAGCAGAAAAAAAGGAAGCCATCATTAGCACTTCTATACTTTTTTACTGCATAAAATCCATAAAAATGAAAGGTTAGAGTGGAAAAAAGTTTAGAGAAACCTTGAAAGGAGGGTTGTCTGGTTTGGAGTTTCATTATTAAACATATCAAGAATATGGTTAATATATATAGTCCTTTTACACTATTTACCTCTCTGGGGCACATGGGCAGCTGTGTGAGGAGACAGGAAACAGGAGGCAATTTTTTTTAAGGGGTCTTTTAAAACAAGACAAGATGAAAGACTTTGCTAAGTGTGGACAAGAGCATGACCATGCTCACTCTGCCAGTAAAGGCTGGGTGGATGAGTCAGGAGGGAGAGAGGAGTGAAAGGTGGTGCATGTTAATGTGTCTACCTGTAAGTGTGTGACATGTGATTCTCACTCATCTCAGTCCACAGCTGGTCAAAATTGTTTCAAACTCCTTGTGTAACACAATGCAAATCAAAATTGATTTGATCTTGAAAATCAAAATGGAAATTTTGAAGGGAAATACCTGATTCTTCACTTCTGAGTGGAAGAAACGTCATAATAGAATGTTTATGTACTTCACAATACTATAATACTCCATAATAGAGTTTTTCAGCCAGTAAAGAAGTAGCAAATGCTTTCATTAAAAGTTTCACTGAATTGCTTTAAATTTTCAGGGATGAAGAATCTCCTCTGTTTTCTTTCACCCCTTCCAATTCAATCATGAATATTTTTAATGAGCCTTGCATTCAAGAAAAAAGCTAATTTTTTTGACATCAAATATGTGTGATGGTTTTTGTACTCGTACTATGTGCTTCTTCTTCACTTGCTGGCTTGTGCACATGCTCTGCCCTTCAGAAACCCATTGTTTTAGGATCCAGGGCAACAGATGTGCCAAACTAAATCAGTCACCTAGCTTTCTGGTGTCCTGCTGTTGGCAGTGAACTTTTATGTTCATGTTAAGGGTTGCATGTGATGGTTGTCTGACCAAGATGTCTTGAACTGGGGTGTTACACTGGTCTTCTCTGCAGTGTGCCCTGTCACATCTCCCTGAGATCCTTCTCCCTAAATCCTTGCTGTCCTATGCCACAGCAACTTTAAGAAACACTGCAATGTTGGGGTTTTTTTAAAAAAAAAAGCTCTTGCTCTCAGTGAGGTCACTGGGACCAAACCAGTCCTCCAGCTTTCTGATTGTCCTGCTGTTGGCAGTGAACCTTCATATTTGTGTTAAGGGTCACCCACCCCAGTGCATGTAATGATCATCTGACCAGTATGTGTTGAACTGGGGTGTTATGCCGGTGTTGCTGGGGTGGGTGCAGCTGCAATAGCAGAAATCCCTTGCGTGCAGATGCAGCTGAGCTTTGCCCTCTGAAGTCGAGGAGTCTCTTACAGCCCTGTCCCAGGGAGTTGCACTGAACACTCAGGCTCTGATTGTCTCACTATACTGGGAGAAAGGTTATGGTGCAGATCCTCCCAGTGTCTGCTGGTGTGAGGAATCTGGTCTGACAGCCTAGGTATCCACCAGACCTGGAGCTGCGGAATCCAAGCTGATATGGGAGCAGCTCTGTAGGTCAGCCTGGGGCTGTGCTCTGCTGGATGAGTCTGGGTTTGTCTCCTGCTAGAAGACCACAGTATCCTGTCACATCTCTCTGAAATTCCTCTCCCTAAATCTTGACTGTCCTAAGCCCTGGCAAACCAAGAAACACTGCAATGTTTAGGGTTTTTTTGAATAAAACACTCCCATTCTCAGTGAGGGAATTTTACCTTCTACTGGAATGCTCTTCCTGGAGGTAGGAAAAAACTGAGATAGTTTTCAGGTTCCTTAAAAAAAAAGCTTACGGATCTTTATTTCTGCTGACTTTCCAGGCATTTCCAAAATTTCTCAGTGGTAACTAACAGTATTTAATACACTTGCTATTTTCTAGTTTTCTCTGGCTCTTTCTCTTGCCTTTGTCTGACTGTTTCACAGTGTACTTAAAAGCTTGTTGGGACAAGGGGTTTGCCCCATTTATCAGTGATAAGTAGAAAACAGCAAATGTATTTATACTGTTCTTTCTGGCTACTTCTCTTGCCTTTCACTGTGTTTCATGGTGTATTTAGAAGCTTGTTGGGACAAGGGTTTTCCCCTAAGTTTTCACAGCACTTTGCAAAAACAAAGCCTTGGCTCAGGAGAGTAGCAGAAAAAAAAAATATCTGTGCTGTGAAAAGGGTTGGGGTTTTCGGGTGTTTTTTTTGGCGGGGGGCGGGGAGGGGGATTGTCTGGTTTTTTTTGTGATTTTGCTGCATGGATTTCATGTCCTCTTCGTGTCACTGGGTTCCGGCAGAATGCAGGTAACTTGATGCTGTATTTAGCTCAAAAGACTTTTCACAAGCATGTTACTATGTACTTGATAATTAGTGAAAGTTTGACATAAAATCCAAAAACAGTCAACAAAACATCAACTTTATGCAAGATTCAGCCTGTTAAAATAGTGTGAATTTACTTCTAGGACAGGACAAAGAGCTCTTCATTAGAACACTTCTCTGGGAATACCTGAGAAAAGGGAATAAAGAGAAGGAACATATCCATTTGGGGGAATTCAAAGGAACCAAACATAATTAAATTGCTCTCTGGAAGAATATCAGGGTTAACACTCCTTGTGAGACATTCAAATTCTTCTAAAGCCAGGGATGGTTTGCATCAAATATTTTCTGTCAAGACACTTGATGAAAAATGCTCCATTTTCCTCTAGCAGTGCTTTGTTCTATATGAAATCATTTGGATTTTTAGCATTGAAAGAAAGAAGTTTGGTTTGGGGGTCACTTTTATCTTTTCTGCTTTTTCCATTTTACCCTGAAGGAAGAAGGGGGGTTGGGGGGAATAACCAACCAGAGTGAGGAAAAGCAGCACGCCAAAATGGAGCTGAAATTGGAAAGATGAATTCATTTTACAGGAAATAGTTGAAGGAATGGCAACTTTTCTGAATTTCCCACAGAAAACAAGTGGTGTTTTGACTTTGTAGCCACGCTTGTTTCCTTCATGTAGAACTAGTGGTCTGTTTTATGGGGTGCTCTGGCCCACTTCAGAAGGACACTTAGTGTAAGAGCAGCACAAGCTTCCCAGAAATGCCATTGCACAACTGACTTGGAGATATCCTGATGTTTATCTTCTGGATCACAACAAATGCCCCTGTTTTCCACAAGGCAAACCAAGGACTTTGTAGGGAACTGGGCAGGTTTGCAGTGTGGGATTTGTTTGGGTTTTCGGAACTGCCTGAAAAGAAATAAAAGCAGTCACTCTGAGAGTCTTGAGTGTATCTGGAAAGTCTTTTGTGTCTAAGTCTTTGCTGCACTGGACTAAATTATGTGAGTGTATCCGGTACCAATAAAATGGAGTGCTGAAAGCTGCTTTCTCTTCCTTTTCCCCACAGCTTTAGTCAAACTATACCTTTTATTTCTAACTATTTCTACTTCGGTGTTTGTGTTTTGTGTGATGTATTTGACACACTTGAGGGAAAGCTTTGGCTGATGTGCACACAGTTTTGTGCATATCTCGTGCACTGTTTCAAAAGAGGCTGCTCTGGGTGCAAAGGGAACTTGGTGGTGCCCGGTTGAAAAGATGAATGGGTCTCTTTTTTTTTTTTTCTTTTTTCCCCCTCAAGCTGTTTTTTCATCTGTTTTTAAAAATAGTTGGTTTGCAGAAGCAGCCCAGCAAAAAGTCAAGGGTGAAGTCAGGTCAGAGAGGTCTGTGAATAGATACTCAAATAACAGGATAGTGGAGAATACAGGAAGCACAACAATAGAAAATGTGTGAAGTGATGGTGAAAAGTCAACAAAGGAGGGTGAACTTCCAGCTTGTTCCTCATCCCTTCCTTCTCCTCCTTCAGTATTGCTGAGTGGAGTAAGAGTCCACTTCTTCCAGCGAGGGGTTCAACCCTTGCCTAAAACATGCATTTCTCTGGGCAGAACACAGAGGAGGTGCATGCAACACAAACTGGGAGCTCTATACTGGGTTAGCAACCCAGAATCGAGCTGTCCCTTTTTTCCAAAAGTGTCTCAGTCCTAGAAAAAGCCAGCTGGGCAATGTCAGGAGGAGGGGCACTGACCTGCCCAGCGAAGCACCATGGCCAGGCTTTCCTCAGACACATTTTGGCACTTTTTTATTCTTGTGACTCATTAAACAGCTCCAACTTTCCTTTGCAACGAGCTGCAAAGAGGACTGGGTAACTGTAAGATGCATTGAAGGTGGTGAATGTGATAAAAGAAATCCTGTCCTCGTCTGCCACTTCATGTCCAGGAAAACATTTGGTGATCTAAAAAGGAAAATATTGTTACACAGCATTTCCCTTAACGGAGCAGACCCAGATTTATGGGCTCAGATTTGCCGTCCCACAAGAATCAATAGACACTACAGCGCACCTTGAGCCTGTCTCTCCTGTGGAGCTGCCATTCCATTTTTGAGGCTGAAAAATGAGTACGAAGCCTGTAGCGTGTGTGACTCGTTCCTGACTGACTAAGTGGAAAGGTTGGAGTTCAGCTTAGTGCCTGCAGTTTAATTGCCTTTGGAAGGAAAAGGTCAGTGAAAACCCTGTTGTGTTTATAACATGCACTGGCAGAAGGGAGGTTGCTCTCCTGGAAAGGCTTCTGAAATGGAGCATGCACAGTTAGAGGCAAGCGATGACCATGGCCAGACTGGATTTGGGCACTGATGTGTTTGTAGCTTTGTGCGAAGGGTCACACTTGCATAAAGTTTTCGGTAATTCAGTCCAGCAGGGCCATATTGAGTAGAGAACATTTAAAGCCCATCTAGGAGAAAGCCAAGACACATGTGGGTGCACAGAGCCTAAAGGTGAGGTAGCAGTTGTTACATGTCTAAAACATTTACAGCTCTGATTCAAAGCCATTTTCCTCCTAATATGTCCTCAGATGTGGGTGGAAATAGTGATGGAAGATCACTGACAAACAGCCGAATCCACCAGCTACAACTGCTCAAGCTGAGGTCCTGGCAGGACTTATCCTTATTTTCTAACAAGATACTTGCTCAAGTATTAATGGCTTTTCAGTGCCAACCTACTGAGAAACTGTACTCATGGTATGAAGTGCTGCTGTGTTATCAGAAAGACCTCACAGAAAGGAAGTCTTGAACTGTGTGTGCTAAGTCTGAGTTTCTTATGAAAAAGAAAAATCTAATTTTTATATCTAACATATACCTGTGGAGTATATTTTGGCTGTAAGGTCTTTGGAGCAGAGATTCTTTCCCTAGTGTCTGGATGGCATTAAGTACAAAGTAGGCTCTTGAGAGGCCTTTTCAGAATGGAAGTACGAAGAAAGAGTGACTCCATTCCATTGCCTTACTACTTTATCAGAAATATTGGAACTAGGTCATTTTCCAGTATTTGGGATAACTGACATGTGTGTTGGTTGAGACTCATAGCTCAGACTGCATAGGCTGGGGTTTTTTTCCCCTAAAGGATTGATACAATTTTAAAAGCCATGGAAATGTTTAATATAAATACGGACCTTTATCTGTTGGGTAGGGTTGCAGAGAGTCAGAAATTGTGGGGTGTCTCTGTATGTGCAGGGGATGTCTTTCATATAACACAGCAAGCCTTGAATATTGTACTAAACCAGAGTCAGACACTTTTTTTTTTTTTTTTAGTATTGCAGGATTTTCAACCTTGAAGGCAAATCACTTTATGACTTCATTGTTTAAATTTAGGTTTTGTTTTGTGGGGGGATCGTTAGACTTGAAGCAAAAGCCTTGTAGCCCAGGGACTGTCACTTCTGATTACTTCCAGTGACACTTCCAATTATTTCCAATCACAATTCCAGGGACAAGAGGAAAAAGGAGCCACGTTCTCCAACAACAGGGCTTTTTTGCTTGCCTTTTTTTTTTTCCTGAACAAAGGACCATTTATCAAAGCTCTGCAAAGAAAAGGTACTGAGCCAGATTTGGAACTCTGCTGTGGTGGGGTAATTCTAGAGTAAATCTACTGAAGTGAGACTTGAGGCCAGTGTCTTGGCAGGGTGCTGGGAATCCTGCTGCTGATCCCGCCGTGTTGAGTAATATTAAGGAAATTGCTTCATTTTCCCCAGGCATTAACTGGCACTAGCACTCATTTCAGAGTAGCAGCATGAGGCTGCAGTGGATGTCTGCTAAATGCTCTCTGGGCCTTGTAAGACAAGAGCAGGCAGAAGTGCTGCACGTGGAAAGCCAACAGCTTAGTGTGCTCAAAATGGGAAATGAGGGAGCTTGACTGACTTCTAGGGACATGAAATCCAGGATTTGGTGCAGTGTGTTTTCCCCAGATGAACCTGAGTTACCGTGTCCTTCAAAAAAATGAAGCAACATTGATTGCCAGTGGAAGATGGAGCACTACCTAATTTTCAGCTGTCTCTGGTAGCATTACTTGAAACTCCTCGAGCGTGAAAACAGTCTTAAAATGGTGTCAGAGCTTTCAATCACACTTAGGGAAGCCTTTCATTTCCTAAGGAGTGCTGCACTGGGCTATGAGGGGAGCTGAACCTGCTGAGCACAGGGGTTTTTAGTGACCATTTATTTGTTTTATGGTGATTCAGGGCCCCGCTAAGAGCAGGGCTCCACAAGCACTGGGGATACTTATGTACTTGGAGACGAGCAGCAAACCTGGTCTGACATTCAGAGCCAAAGATCTTGAGTTAATTTACATTGCTGGACCTGAACAGATTGTGAAAGAAACATCAAATGAAATCTAGCTTCATGTGGTGACTGAGGATCCCTCACCTTTCAAAGTGGGAGTGATATCAGTGATCTTGCTGCATATGTTCTGGTGATGGCTTCTTACTGCCATAAACCCACCGTAGCTAATCCTCAGGTGCTGGCAGTATTCCTTTTTGTGCATTTATTCTGGTGTACCAGGGGTTGGATGTCACTGGGAGCCACCTGTGCCAGCTTCATCCCTTCCTGTAAGGGAAAAACTAACATGTCCTTGAAGAATCAATGCTGCTGTGACATGCAGACACTGGGTATTTGTCACTTGAGCACAGAGTAGGCCACGTACACTTTGTCAGTGAAGCTCAGCAACTCAATTCCAGATGAGCGGTTTGGCATTCTGCTTGTTGTGAGACCTTCAAAGTATTCCTGGTCTTCAGCCCTGATGCTTTTGTGGGGTTTTCTGTTTGGAATGCCTGGAGCAGGTCGATTCCATTGCAGGCTTCCATCCCAGAGTGTCATCGAGGTGGCACTTTGGGAGAGCTTGGTGCTGCTCCACAGGAACCTCAGCATCTGATATAAGAAACTGTTCTACTGAATCCACATAATGTGGTGGATGTTTCCACAGTACAGCTTTGTCTAGTTCTCATGTGGTCTGTCCTGCGGGCAAAACCTCTCCTCCTTTCCATTGTTTCAAGCTCTTGCTTGGAGACAAAGGGAATTTTAACCAGACAAAGCACAGCTTTTGTCTTTACAAATGCTGTGATTTCTATGTATTTTTTCTTTTCAAATGGGAATTTTAAGCAATTGTGATTGTCTTCTGGTCAGAAAAAACCGTTCAGGATGTCCAGATTGCAGTGACTCAGTGATTTAGTAATTCAGGCTCCATTTTTAAGTGCCTGTTAGTTTTGAGTGTCTCCATTTCAAGTGCTATAAAGGATTGACACTTTGGAAGATGTGAGTATAGGGACACAAGAGCTTGCTGACACCAGCTTTGTGCTGTGAGGTGTTCTGTAATCATTCTAAGTTTAAGGGGTGCATTTGAAAATGCTGGTTTTTACTGCTTCGTGCCTCAGCTGCGGTTCTGAGCCCTCAGAAGGTTAACAACCTTCCCCTCCTGAGCTGTAAAGGGCTCTGAAATCACTCCAGAATTAGAGCTGCGGAAGTCCAGAGTGAGTCTGCAGGTACTGGTTTAATGGGGGGACAGTCTTCCCATCAGTGCCACTCGCTGTGCCAAATGGATCCCGGCTTATCTGGCTTTGTCAGCTCCTTCCATTTAGTCCGAGGCTACCCCTGGAGTCAACAAAAAAGAAATTCTGCAGCCGTCTGTGAATTCAGACCCAAAATGACCTGGGACAAGCAGAGCTCAAAATTCTGAGCCTCTCTGCTCTCAAGATAACTATCCTGCATTACACAATACTTTTTCCCTTAATTACTTGAGCTTGTTCCTATTTAGTAATGCCCTGGGCACGTTGCTTCCATTGTGGGATAGCAATGAATACATTCCCATTAGGAAAAGGCACTGAACTCAGTGGAGGCTGCAATGTTGTTAGGCAGCTTCTGCTCTCCATATTCTCCTCTGTGGAGCACCAGGAGAGAAGAGGAAAGCTAAAACCAGGATGTGAATGGGATAAACTGGGCCTTATTGCACCAACCAGAGGATATTTCTCTGGATTTTAAGTTCTCTGAAGCAGGGACTGTTTCTTTGCTCATTTGCACCTTTCCCTACAGCACTCAAAAGGAGTCCAAAGCACCTTAAATCTAGTTTTCTCCCTGCTTGATGTCTAAACAAGTCAGGCACCAGATTAACATCTATTTGTGTAATTCTAGAGCATAAATTCATGCAGTGAGAAGGCAGAAAACTTGGGAACTGAAGATATTCAGTTTAGATTAATGCTTTTGTTATTTGCTGTCCTCCTTAGAAACACCTTTAAGCAAAAAGATAGGGGGGGAGTGGGGGGGAAGGTGGTCATTCATGCATGTAGAATGATTTTAACTAGTCATTTAGACAATATTGACATTTAATTTTTCTTCCTTATTAGTGGTTTCCTGAGATGCTGGGGACTCTTCCCTGTTCCATTCTTTGTTTCCAGAAACCAATGCACTGATAATTCACATACGCTTGATTTTATAGATTATAATACTGGTGTATGGAATGTCCTACCCCAGCTCAGAAATATTAAGTGAATATCAAATTAAGTGAATATAATGAGCAGTAAACCCCCCAATTTTTTGCTATACCTGGTTTATTATGGCTGGAACACATATCCTTTATTACAATCACTTAATGGAGGATGTGCTGGGCAGAGGAATGTCCTTTATCTTGACAAAGGCCACCTCCCCTGAGGAGAATCCTTTGAATGCAAATACTTTTTATCACTTTGCAATGGCATGTGACATATGTAAGAACCTTTCCCCTTCCAGTGCCACTCCAGCCTGTCTTCCCTACTCCCAGAGCAGACTTAGAGCCTCTCCCCCATGATGTGATGCAAACCCCACGTGTGCAGCAGGCTTTGCTCCTGGCTGTAGCTTTCCTAGTTCCTGTCCTCGGGGTTGACCTCTCAGTATTTCCTTTTCTGCAGCCATGTGCATGGAAAACCCAGAAAAACAGCAGCTTCAATAGCTCCTGGCATCCTTTGTGCTGATGAGACATGCTTGGAGTATGCTGGAGCTCTTTTAACTCTACATGCACATCTTCTCTGGTGGTTTTGGGCTTTACAAGGGATCTGGGATGTTTGCTGTAAATCTCCAGGTCCTGGCAGTGTCATAGCAGTGGGATGGAACATCTCTCCACGCTGAAAACACCTGACATAGCAAGTCTAGCACAGGAACAGCTTCAGACCAATGAAGGCAAATTAATTTCCAGTTCCTGCTAGGAAGGAGCTCATTCAAGGAGGGATTAGCGCTGCTTTTTGAGCTTTGATGATGATTTAAATGCTTCCTCACTTTTTTATTATCTTGTACGAGCAGAAGGGGGGGGAGGGGGAGGAGGAAACCACACAAAAAAGTAAAATTCTGTTTCTCTAAAGCCTCTGTGTGAACCAGATTGGAACTGAGCTCACTCCATACCCTTTTCTTGAAAAGATGTTTTGTAGCAGCATTCCAGTGTGGATCTGCCTGGCACTGTGATCTACTTGCCCCGGAGTGAGGAGGTTTGTGATGTCCTTCTCCTTAAAGTACACCCAAGTCACCTCATCCCTTCATGCCTTAGTGTCCCAGCTTCAATGTCATTTCTGTTGTGACACTGGCCCATAAATGCTTTAATTCATGGAGGGGCAGACAGCGTGTGGTCTTCTTGTTGTTTTGATAACAATAAATTAATAATAAAACTAGCAATAAATATAATTAAATCATTAAAATGACAATAAATTTATTGAAATATATAATAAAAATAATAGAAATCAATTTCATAATCTTATCAGGAAGTGAAGAGAGCAGGATCAGGGGAGGCTGTCAAAGGGTCTGTGATTGCTCTCTCTGGTTTAAGTAGCTGGGTTTAGGCTGGGTCTGAGTTACAGGAGGAAAGGGAGTAGTAGCTATATATTCCTGATCTGGAGGAAACAGCCCTGCTCATGGCTTTAAATCATTCCGGGGTTTTATTTTTCTGTGTCAGCACTGTCAGAGCCTATAATCCTCAGCCAAAAGAGGCCATCCTACCCTACCAAGAGAAGGACTTCAAGTGAGGAATCCCCTTCAGCAAGGATGTGACAAGCAGACTGACAGTGTAAAAGAAAGGAAAAACATCCTGAGCCAATATGCACAAAATTAGGGCCTGATTATGATGCAGAATTAAAAATAAAACAGGAAGAATTCCCCTAGCAGAGGGAGCTGGTGGAGCAGCACAAGGGGCAGCACTTGGTGCGAGCCATGCATTCTAACAGCAGTAATTGAGCAGGTAATGATTATTATGCATGATGTATAAACACCCTCCATCTCTGCTGCTCATCCTGGACAGGCAAGGAAGACTTCATGTAGCAGATAAGTGTTATTCCTGCAGACACTTTAAATAGCAGTCACTGTAAATATTCCCTTGTCCCCCTCTGATGCAGAAGTGGTACATAATAGATGAACATTCAGAGCAGATGCCAGGGAAAATGTTTTGGGCAGCTGTGAGGGATTGAAGACATTGGAACATTAGACTTGCATCAGTCCTGAGCTGGGCTGTGGATGTTGAGACAGCTTGACCTGATGAGCAGAGGAGCTCTGTTCATGATCTGGCTTTCAGGCTCCCAGAACACTGAGAAAGGCACTTCCCTTGTGCTGCAGGTAGAGGTGGAGACATCCTGCAGGAAATACAGTGACTAGTGCATGGAAAATGGCATCTAAACTGTGGCAGTATCTTTATAGCAAAAGAGACAAAATTGTTTGTAAGGAGACAAGATGAGAAGACAGGAATCTGTGGGTTTGCTTCCAGTTCAGGTGGTGACTCTGTAGTCTACTGGAAGGAAAATTTTCCCCACTAAAAGTCAATTCTGTTGTTCATTAACTCGTCTCATCTCATCTCTAATCCTAGGAGGTGGTTTTACAAGTCCTTTGGGAGCTTTGGTTTCCCTAGCTGTAAAATGGGAAATGTCTCATTACATAATGTAGTTTAGGGTCTTCAGAGAAAATGTGGAGTATTGGCAAAGAGTTCAATTGATTTTTTATCATTCTGCCCTTTTCAGAGAGCTTATAGCTGCTGTCTGTTTGCATTTGTATTTCGTGTCACTGGGATGTAACTGTGCTCTGACAGAGCCAGCTCTTTCAGCATTTAGGGAGAAAGAGTTTGAAGTCTTAAGAAGCCATACAAGTCCTTGCTTGAATTCTTTATAAATCTTGTAGGAAATACACTCAGCCATACTTCCTAAAAGAGGAAATGCTTGAGTCCTGTCTCCTGTGTTTAGAATAAACAGAATCCAGATAATTTAATCTAAAAGGAAAATGTTCTTTTGAGGATAAACAGCTTGAATAAAACATTTCTGAGCAAACCCATGACAATGTCCCCCCCGCCCCCCCTTTGAACCATCCCTCCCCAACAGCAGTTTGTATCCTGCAGGATGCCAGAAGCAGCAGGATGAACAAGGGAATTGGCCTCACCACAAACCAGACTGTAAATCTTGCTCTGAATACCCTGTTCTGCCTCCTTCAGTAATGCAGGTACCTATAACCATCCTAAAAAAATCCTTCAGGATCAATCAAGCCCAGTAAGTGGGCACATCTCATCTGGCTTATCCTGTATCAATGTCAAGACCCATTGCCTGGCAGATACTTTGGGGTTTTTTCTGGATGTTAAAGAGGGCCAGATGGAGACTAGTACAGGCTGGGCTGATCAGCTGCTGTGATTTGTGGAACCATTTGATTTTTTCCCCTTTGTTTACTAAGCAAAAATAATAAACAATTTCCAGTGTTATGAAGCTGTTGCAACATTTTGCTGAGCTTGCTGGCCTCAAGGAACACAGGGAGTAGTCTGGGAGGGTAAATTCAGGCTTCGACGAGGGAAATGAGGGATGTCTATTCCTGTCACTGCAGATGAAGCAACCAAAGAGCAAATGGGCTTGTTAATTGTCAGTGCGAAATTCACACATTAAAGCCGCGTCCTGGACTGAGTGCCAGCCTGTAATGAGCATGTGTTACAGAATAACAGGTATAGTAAGGGTTAGGATACCCGCTTAGCCTGTTATCTTGTTTCCAGTTATTAATAGGAGCTGGTTTGAAGGAAAGAATACAGGAATAGGATCAAAAAACAAACAAACAACAAACAAAAACAAAACCCCCATAAACAAAAACACAAACAAACCAACCAACAACAAAAAAAAAAAAAAAAAAAAGACACAAAAAACCCAGCAAGAGACTCTTCCTCAGCCAGTTTTTCCCTGTCAGCAACCAGCTGTAATGCACTCCTTTACCCATAGTTCCTCCTCCCCATAGGTTTGCTACCGTTATCCATGCTCTTGATTCAGCTCTCACAGCTGTCATAGTTGCATCAGGCTCTGACAGATGCCTTGGAAACTCTCGGGTAACCCTAATAAGTATTTAATTTCCCTTGCACAGATTCAACCAGTGAGTCAGACTCTCCTGCCTGAGAGCAAACATAGAAATAAGGAACCGGGAACTATGGGATCAAAGGGGATAACACTTTATCTGAATCACTATTTCACTCCAAAGTGATCCAGTACCAGGTGGGGGGAGAAGAGGACCCAAAACTGACAGGAGTGGGAATCACGCGGGGTTATGGGAAACTATTAGAGAAAATTATGTGTTTATATACTTGAAAAAATAAATCTAATATAACTTGTCACTGAGCCCTCAAAATAATATCTATTGAGGAAGATATTAGATAAGCACTTGGAATCTATTTTCTAGTAGTTGGATGCTCCTTTTCTTAATGCGAATTCTTGAGGAAAATGGGTCCAGTTGTAGCTTTGCCAGTCTGTAACACGGCAGTTCTGGGTACTTACCATCATATCTTCTCACCATGGGTGAGTAGCCACTAATGAGGCCAGTTTTGGAAATAATCTCTGCCCTGTGGGACAAGGTCTTTATTAAAAAAAAAAAAAAAAAAAGTCTGTTTAAAAGACTGCAGTCAGGTTTTGCTTCTGCTGTTCTCAGGTCATGAGAAAGGACCATGTGTCAGGTTTTGCTGGTGCTGTTCTATTACACACCCACTGTGATACGTCTGACTTCCAATGGATTTTAAGTACTGCATGCACAGAGAAAAAATGTGGATGCTATTTAGCACATACACAACCTTGATATGATGTACCCAGCTTGCCACTGGAAAAGGGAACCAAACTATGGGAGGGAATTTGCATAAAATGTGTTTCAGTGTGAGTTGACTGAGATTTTATTGGAAAACACGTTTCATGGCCAATATCCAGGTGTAAACAAAAGGCATGGACTCTGGCTGAGTTTATAAATCTTGAACTGCTGAACTTGAGTGGATCTGATGAGTTGGCTGCAATAGAGAAGACAGGATCTATCGGACTGATAGTGGACTTCAAATAAAAATAGGCAGGGAACTTGTTGAGGGATTTGAGCTTTGGCTTTGTGATGAGTTTTGTGTAGCCTCAGGTGAAGAGCTGGCCTTGCAGATGTCCCTGCAGCCCTCCAGCCATGCTCTTTGTCTCTAACTGGTTCAGCATGGAAGAAATGAGCAAATAATTGGAATGTGGTGCTTTGTTTAGGAGCCTGTGCCTGGAGAGCCTTTGCTTAGTCTGGGTCAGGGCAAAGGTCCCTGCAGCAAAGCCCAGGCACAAGGCTGACTCCAGCTTGTTGAAACAAGGCAGCTGAGCTGGGTTTAGCACGGGGAATGTGAACTGCGTGAGCCTGGGAGGTGACTTCAGGCTATCAGACACAGAGCTCTGTCAGGATGTGCTGTCTGGCACCTCTTGGCACCTCATATTTTACCTGCTTACCTTTTATATTAATTCTTAGACAAGCACCAGTGTGTCCAGGTGAACAGCCACAAGCATGTGATAGACATGCTGCCCAGATGGAGGGGTAGGTGCTGTGGTGGATTCCCTGAAAAGAGGGAGAATTAAACTCATGGAGTCAGAAATTCCACCCTCAGTTCTTAAGAGCCCTGGATCCTGAAATCATGCTGGTTTATGCTAAGCCTCCCTCTGCCTGGATGGAGCCCAGGTGTCTGACTTCAGATGTGGTTTATTTTCTTTAGTTAGCTTGCCTGTTCAAATATCTTTTGTTGTACATCTAAGTTTCATATTAGAAGAGAGGCCTGACTTATCCTCAGTCTCATAATTTGTTCTAAAGATACCCACAAGGCTGCTTTTGTTCTTTTGAGAAGCCTCATGGGGTTTGAGGCTTTGTCAACCTCTCCAGCTATTTAAAATAGCACTTAACAAACAAAAGTCCATAAAAATATAAAACCAGAGGAATTTGAATCAAAGTGCAGTCTTTTAAACAGGCAGCACTGCAATGAGTTTGAAACATTCCTGTTACTTTGCAAAATATATTTAGCTGTCTATTTTTTATCCAGATATCTGATAATTTAGGGATTTCAGGCCTCGAATCCTCTTCTATGAGTTTCTTCATCAGTCTCAACTTGCTGTGGTCTATTTTTGCACAAAAACTTTAAGATCACACTGTCTTTGTTATTCTCTATGCAGCATCTAAACAAAATATATCCTTGTTTAAAGGCTTAACCCAGTGTAAATAATATCAAACTACATGTCTAATAGGCACCTTCAATTAGCCAAATTGTGTAGTTAGAAAAACAAAAAGGAGTAGAAGAGAATTTTTCTAAGTAGTAATTTGACTCTAGACATGAAAGCCTCAGATGCTGTATTTCTCAACTGTCTTGGCTTTTGGAACACATTCTTCTCATCAAGAGCCTTTCAGAAGCAGGGAGGCACTGGGCTGCTGCTTGTTTGTCACATTTATTCTGAATTGTTTATTTATTTGATCTTAAAAGTTCTTTGGGGGAATCTCTTATCAGCTCTAAAATGTGGCTGCACCAGTAAATAGGAAGCCATGACATTAAAAGTAATTGACATTAAAATGATGTGACATTAAAATTAATCATGTTTGATGGATGTTGGAGACTGAATCCACAAGGCTCCCGGGTTCATGTTCTAGCAAGCTTTGACATTCATTCTCCCCCTCAGTTCCTGCAGCACTTATGTAACTGCCTCATCCCAAAACCTCCTGCATGGAGAAATCCTGGAGGGAGGGGTCGCTGCTTTGGGAAGAAGGAGTTTTCTTGAAATTCACCACTTGGAATGGGGTGAAATATCTGTTTCATTCTCTACTCAGTAAATTAATATCAGATATTCAAAACTGGCAAAGAACTGGTCACACTGGTCTTCTACTCAGCACCATAATATGATGGAAGGGACTCCTGGGATGCTGGAGCAGAGCTGATGGAGGTGCTGTGAAGCCTTTGTTCCATGTGCTGTGGCAGTTCCACGCAAAAAAAGCCTTGGGAAAAAAAACAAACCTGGTTCATGCAGTGTAAATGAGGACTTTTTTGTTGCCATTTTTAGTAATAATGGGGGAAATATTTAGTTTTTGTACCAATTGTGCCAGGTTCAGGAGGAAATGCTGTGAGCTGCCAGTTCTGCTCACATGGCACCAGCATGGAGTAAAAAAAAGAAACTGGAGTGTTTTTCTTCAGGGCCAGGAGTTTCTCAGAGCTGGGGGGGACGTGGTAGAACCTGACACCTGTATTTTACAGCCAAGTCCTTGAGCAGCAGCCAGGAATATGGTGTCAGGAATGGCTCGCAGCTGCTCATTATTTCCATGCTTACCCTGTGAAGCAAGACTTGGGTGAAATCTGGGCAGTTTTCGCTTCCTTTTTGTGCCCAGAGCTCACCTAGAGCAGCTTCCTTCAGGCAGAGAGGGAGACGTAGCGTTTCTTGCTTCCAGTACATTTTCCAACTTCCTTTTTTAGCCATGTGAAGCTGGAGGGGCCTCAGAAAAATGAATGTATTGGGCAAGAAGCCAGTTACATCCTCACCGCCTGAGCTCTGGGCTGGCTTCACTTTCTGTCCTATTTGGAAATAAGTAATAAGTTGATTGTTTAAATTTTTATTTTTTTTTAATTTGTGTGTGTGTGTGTGTGTGTGTGTGTGTGTGTGTGATCTGTGTAGGGTTCCAGCCTCTGGAAGTCACCACAGTGGGCATATGGCCTTTTTTCCATGGTTTCCTCTTGGCACTGAGTGATTTTTTGCATGACACTCCATACAACTCAATTTTTCTAAGAAACGAAAAGACTGTGCCTTAAGTTTAGCTGGACTTAAAGCTTGGCCTCATGGTTAGGGACACTGAGAATTCCTGCCTTCTGCAAGCAGCCAGGTGAGAGGTCTCCTGTGTTCAGTCTGACTGGGGTGGAATTATGAATTATAAATCTTATTACCAGCTCTGCCACTGCTTCCTTCTTACCTTGGTTAGTCTTGTTGTGTCTCTAGTTATTCATAGGCAAATTGTGCTTTCGATACTGGTTTTTTTTACCTTTGCAATCTGAAACCAGTGACAATTGGAAGCTTCAGCAATAGGCTATGAAGAGAACACTGAAATTTTAGCACAGGGGAGTTAGGATTTTTTTGTCTTTTTCATTGTGTACTGTGCAGAAGTCACACTGTGGGAAGGTCATGTTAAAGATGTCTTTGCTTATGCAAGGAAAAAAAGCTAATTAATTGACTGCCAGTGGATTAAATCTGTAAGGTTTAAACAAGTAAATAAGTGACCCTTTATTGAATGCACTATTTCCTTTTCTTTGCACTTTTCTATTTCCCTGATATCCAGGCCTCTGAGAAATAATAGGCAGGAGTATCCCCAATTCCTGGATTCATAGAATAAGTACAAAGAAGTTAGAGCGGAGATTTTTTGACGGCTGGTTTGCAGAGGACCTGCAGCTGTGGATGTCCTCAGTGAAGGGTATGAGGGTGAACAGGAGCTTGGGAAGGCAGAGAGAGACAGAGTGCACACAGTGGATTTATCTGATCTTTGTTCTCACTGAAAATGCTTTTTTAAAGCAGGGGGGGGAGAAGCTGTGTCAGCTCCTATTACAGAAAATGGCTTTTCCTAGAGAAGTCAAGCCAGTAAAAACCCATGAGTGCTGCAGAGAGTAGCCAAATATATTTGGTGGCTTTTTCTGGCAATTCTGGCTCAAGAACCCTGGGAACTTTTGAGGAGAAAATTAACCCATTGAAACACTGAATTGGGATAATACAGATTCCTTGCAGGAAAGCATATTTTGTGGCTTTTGCAGAGATGGTAAATCCCACAAACCTGGGGTTATGCATTTCCAGGATCACAGTAGGGAATGGAGCCAGAGAAAGCAAACTGGAGTGTTTGAGCTTCTCAGTTCTTGCTTCACTTCCCCAAATTAGAGAATTGTTGGATAATGTCAAGTACTCTGCTAAGGCAAAATCTGAATATTTGCACATTTGCTTTGTCCCTTCTTGTGCTACTTTCTGTGGTCAGTTGATGATTTAGTTATTTTTCGAGCACTTTGAAATTCCTGTGTTGCCCGAATAAATATTGGGAAAACCCAAATGTTCAATAGTTATGTTTTCACTTGCAAACTCGAGCAGCCAAGAAACAACTTCAGGGGATGTATCTGATGTTCATTTTTCTTGTTTTATTTTTCTTGTGTGTTTTTCTCTCCACACGACGGAGAAAAGATGGTGCTGGAGTGAAACTGGAGACAGCTGTGACCTGCTCACAGATACTGTCTGCAGAAAAAGAGGCTAAATTCATCAAATAAATTATGAGTTATCCCCACAGACCACCCATGCTGGGGGTGGTGGATGTGGCTGACAGATGGCTGGAGTTTAGAGAGTGGAACTTAGAGTCACAGAAACACAGAATATCCTGAGTTGGATGGGACTCATCAGGATCATCTAGTCCAGCTCCTGCCGCTGCACAGCACACCCCAAAAATCCCACCCTGTGCCTGCGAGTGTTGTGCAAATGTTCCTTGAGCTCTAGTAGGTTTGGTGCTGTGACCACTACCCTGTGCAGCCTGTTCAGTGTCTGTTTGACCTGCTGTGAAACTCAGAGCTTGTCATAGAATAGTATAAATTGAAAGGGATTTCTGAAGGTCTCTGGCTCAAAGCAGGGTCAGTTTATATCAAGCTGCTCAGGAGTTCAGCCAGTCCAGTTTCAAATAATTCCAAGGATGCTGATTCCAAAAACCTGTGAGCTTCTGCTCCACATAATCATAGATGCTGAGTTGGATTGGCTGTTCTCATAATGATTTTTTTTTTCCTTAAATCTGATTGGAATTCCCCTTTAAAGGACTTGTCTCTCATCCGGCTTTGCTCCTCTGAGAAGTCTGGCTCTGATTCCTTCATTATTCCTTTGTTTCCTCAGCAAGCTTTACATATGCATCCCCGAGGCATGCAGGTTTTCTTACACAAATTGGAAAGGACAGGAGTGAGGAGCAGAGAAGCTGCAGCTTGTCCAGGAAACCTGACTTGTGTAGCAGGCCTTGAGGTCCTCTTCTACCTTGAGCTGTCCTACCAGGAATTACAATCTCCTCTTTGGTATCCTTAGTGAGGTGAATATACAGAGATGAGTCCAGTCAAGGGCCATAAAGATGATTAAGGGACTGAGTTCTGCTTGGAGGAGAGTATTGGACCAGATTATCTTGGGAGATTCCCTCTGACCTTCTCTATCCTGTGGTTCTAAAGCATTTCTGATAAAACAGAGATCAGGAGTTTATGGCAAGTTTTGTTGTCCTCAACAGCAGTTTCAAAAGTGGCTCTGAAAGATTATATTTTGATCACAGCACTATCCAAAACAGTCCTTCACAAGCTAGGAATAGTGTAGTATACTCTATTTTTTGTTGTCAGATCATCTTTTCTCCATGATTTCCAATACTTATTCGTCATCTGCTTTATAAGTCAGGGCTGTTGATAAAAACACTTTTGATGTTAATGAAATCCATTGGCCAACTTCTGGTAGGGACCTCAGCCTGAAAAAGGGCACAGGGAAAGTTCATTGATGATTCAAGTTGGTCAGACCTCTTAGAAGAACTGAAAAGGAGGGTGGAAATTGAATCCCAGTGGTGGAGCTGGCCACATGTGTTCCATTCCTCCTGGACTTCATTCTGTATACTCCACCTGACCTTTACAGTATGTTTCCTGATAAGATGCCTGACCTTTTCACATCCACTTAGCAGATTGGTTCAGCTGTTGCCTGAATCCCATTTTTACCCACCTCCCCCCCTCCAAACCCCTCTTCCTTTTCAGCATCTTGGAAACCCTGTGCTTGCTCACCAGGGCTCGGTGACATGCTGTAGCTCTCAGACAGGGCTTTTTGTGCTTTCAGAAGGCTGATACCCAACCCTTGCTCTCCCAAAGGGCTTTGCCTCTCCAGTCTCACTCCGGGCATCCCTCTCTCCAGGGAAGGATGTGTGCCAGGGAGCTGGGTTGCTCTTTTGAGCAAAGGTCACAGGAATATTTGGCAGGCGTGATGCTACATCTTCTCACTCAGGGTTCCCCCCTAGCAATGGCCCTGGGCTCTTACAGATCTGGTTGCTTTGCGGAACCCTTGGTATTTGCAAACATGCAAAATACATGTAGCATGCATTTCTGCTGCTGGCAGTGCAGCCCATGGTGGGCAGAGGAACATCTGCTTCCCTCCCAACCTCACTCCTACTGCAGAGACAGCTGGATATGACCATTAGAAACCAGTTCAGTGTGGTTCCGAGATGTCTAAATCTGGAGTATCCCTCTGTCCCTCCAACAGTTTGCAGGTTTTATTTACCTCAAGGCAAATATTTATTTATTCAACTCAAGGAATTCTGAAGCTTTGTTTTGGTCTTTCCATCTGCATGTTTGAAAGTCTGTTAAAATTGGACTTGAATAATCACACTTTGAGCATGTTTCTGTTTCTGAGGGAAGAGATATGGAGCTGCTTTCTGGTGTAGTCCTTAGGCTTTTTCCAGGCACCTCACATGGCAACTTAATTCATGCTTTGAACTTTTAAAGATTAGGGGTTTGATAAATCTACACTAGGAGTGAAAAAGAAACAACATGGGTTTATAAGTAAATAAATACACAGTTTAAAAAACAATGAACACACTTTTCCAGATGTTTTTTAATGTTCCAAAACTTTCACAGAAGTGAAAAAAATAGTACTCCATTTTCTTGTGCTGTTTCTTAAGCTGCAGCTGTAATGCTGCACTTCACCAACTTTATTGTATAGTCATGTCCTTTTTAGGTTTGTAGGCTCTTGTCAAGTGGAACGGATCCAGAAGCTGGAATTTGGCCCTTAGCTCACATGCTGTAATCCTGTGGGGAGAGGAATCCTCAGACTTTTGTCTCTGACTTTTGTCAGTGCATAAGAACACCTGAGGTTCAGCTGTTCCTGATAGTCACTGAAAACAAAAATATATATGTACATGCAGGAATCTGATATACTTTGTGTTAAATAACACTTCCCTGTTTCCAGTGTCTAACTTTTCAGTCCTTTCCTGGATTTCAGAATCACTTGCAGCAGCTGTGCAGTGTTGTCAGTTAAAATAGCTGCTGTGCTCCCCTTTGGAAAGCTGCCCCTCCAAAGGGAGAATGCTTCTCAAATTGTGCTTGTCTCCCTGAAGTCAATGCAAGTTCTCAGGAGTACAGAAGTCAGTCTTTTCCTTGGCTTGCAAATGTTACTGGGAAGAAGCTTGGGATAATTTGGAGCACAGGGGCTCTCCAAATGCAAGATCAGGCTGTTCAGTACAATGTGAACTCACAGGTTGAAGAGCTTCAGTGAATTGCCTGCTTCCTGAAATGCAGTTGGGTGTCTCTTCCAGCATTTGCAGTGGGGTTTACATTCCTCAGTAAATCCCACTCGCTCTCTTTGCAACTCTGATTCAGAAAGTGGGATTTAGAGCTCCACCTCCACTCATCTGAGACCTCAGAGTAATGTCCACATGCCAAAACTCCTAGTAACAGTGGAAAAAGTGAAGGAAAAGATGCAAATGTTCTCAGAGTCTCGCAGCTGGTAAATGGATGTGCCAGACTCCAGGGGAGACACAGGGAGGGAATTGAACTGCAGTGATAATTAAGAACTTGATCCTCCTTTTTATTTCCATCTGATTCATGCCAAAACCAGAGAAAGATGAGAATTAAGAGTGTGAGGTTTTTTTAGTTTTCTTGTTTCTGCATTGAGTAAATACAAACTCATTGATCTTAACTGGTTATAACCTTTGTGAGAATAGAGGCTGCAAACAACGGGATTGACGGTGCCTGTGACCACAACTCTCCTGAGCTGCTGCTGTTCCTGGTCCTGTCAAGCTCAGAGCTTGGAGACTGAACCTTGGATTTATCTCTGAAGTGTTTAAGTTGAATGTCTCATTCACAAGACTTCTGAGGGTGATGGGGAGGAGCTGCCATTGTTCATTTCCTGCCTCAGGGCAGGCTGTGGCCGAGGCTTTGAGACTGAGTGGATATGAAAAGTGACAGAGTGCTAATACATTAGGCATTCATTTTGTATCATATTAGTAGTGCTTGTCGTGGATAAGTGAGATGTCATACCCTGTTATGTGCAATTATGAGTCCACAACTGAACGTCTCATGGAGGTAACAGGGATGTGCTGAACAGGGACTGGAGGCTGTGCCTTAAAACTACACCAAACTTCATTGAAAATGAGATCTGAGATAAAGTTGCAGGAATGGATGAAGTTCACTGTGAATAACTTGTTTCCTGATACCTTTTTTGACAAGCTTAAAATAAGCTGCATTTCCATGACAAAAAGTAGCAGAAAAGCACAATTAGTTCACTGCTTTCTGGTTAACATCTTACACTTGGCTAAGGGATAAAAAAAAGACGAGTCAATCCTCAGTACAATAATAGTTTTATTGGGAATCTCTACCAATTTCTCAAGTCTCTTCTTCTCTCCCCAATTCTCAGAGTCACTTCAGCTGTTGCAGCCTACTCCTTGGATTTCAAAATGGGTGAAGAAAGAGCTGATGGACAAATACTATTTTGAAAACAGTTTTGTTGCTGTCTCTTTTGGTTTGTATTCTGGATTCTGCTTGGTGTCTGCCTTGGGCAGATAACTTCATTTCTCTGTGCCTTCATTTGTATGTCCATGAACTGACAGCAACAATAGGCTCCCTGGGAGAGAGAGGCCTCATTTCTCAGATAAAAGACATCCTAGAAATTATTATTGAAATGATCGTCCTTCTCATACTTTCAAGCCTCATTTGAGGCAAAAGGAGTGAAATTTCTGATGTTTAGGGAGGGAATGTCAAGTTTTCTTGCCTTCTTCAACACAAAGCTTTAAGATACATAAAGTTTTGTGTTTATCTTATCTCACAGAGATGCTTGAAGAGAAAGGGAATATCAGGCAGCCATAGGTGCTTCATCCTGCAAGGAATCTGAGACCTGCACTGACAAGATCTCTGTACAGATCTTGTCCTCACAGCTTGAGATCAGCACCTGCATTACCAAAAGGCTTGGCTGAGCTGAGTTACTGTAAACAGAATATACCTGGACTATTTTACTGATAAAATTGCCTGGACTGAAGGTAAAGGGATTTCACACATTCCTCTGCACAAACACTCTGTGAACCATTAAATTGGAAGATGAAGTTCTGGTACCTTGTTTTCTGTTCTTGGGTCTCTGGGGATGTAAACCCACAATCTCCTCCTTGCATTTGATTTTTAAAGTGCAATGAGAAAAAGGAAAGCTGCAGCATGCACAGAGCTGCTGGCTGCCTGGGATGGCCCCGAGCTAATGGAATGCTTCAATGGGCTTTTTTTCCCAATATTCCCAATTCTCTCTAGACTTTGCATTCAATTGTGTGGGTTGGTGCTGAAGGCAAACTTTCTGTTGGCATTTTCAGGGATAGAATTATACCTCTTCAGTGTATGAATGTATAAGTAAGATCCTTGGTTGCTGGGTGCTGCAGGAACAGTCTTTCACCTGTCTTTAATCCACTAAGGAATCCCTGAATTTTCCTTAGGGACTATTGCATCTCTGGTGGGGGTATTTGTGAGACACAGACCTGTCCTGGCTGGACCATCTCATTTAGACATTAGATGTGGTGCATTTGGACACACATCATGTGCACTGACACTGTGCTGGTAACAACTACTCAAATCATTTCCCAAGACTGCCCAGGGAAGGATTGGTGGGCAACTATTTGTGATTCTGCAGCTGTTTATTTCTGTTGCTATCAGCAGCCAAATTTCAGCCCCTCCCCCTCCTTCACTCCTGTTTAGTTGTTGCAAACCTCTAAAAAACAGAGGCTCTGCTTTGTGAAATTTTGTGTTCTGTTCTCCTTGGGCCTTCTTTGCTCCTCTGCAGTTTCAATTCCAAACTCTTCACGTCACCACTTGGAAACTGCCACATGCAGGATCTTCCCCTTTATTTTTGTTTGAACAGCCTGCTCAAGCCTCAGCCCCCAGCACATGTGGTTCCACTTACAGAGCCTCTGCAGTGCCGTGTGGATGAGGATGGGGCTGGGTTGACCTTTCTGTTCTGCCACAGCCAGCCCATTCTGGGGGGAGCTGCCTATTATCTCACTTTTTTCGTTTTTGGGATGTTTTTGCTTTCCAAGGAAATTCCTGCAATCAAAGGGAGGCGGAGGGGAGCCGGCTGCAGGCATCGCGCACTGGGGCCAGAGCTTGGTCATTGGGAGCACTGGGGCTCTCTGGAGAAGGCAACCCCTGGCCTTTGTGTGTCTGGCAGCCAAAGAATACAGAAAGCAGATGTCCCAGAGCATGGCCTTGGCTTGGATAATTATCCTTAGGAAACTTGGACTGCCCCCACTTCTCCTCCCTCTTGCAAAGAATGCAAAATAGCTGTCTGTAAGAAGACACCATTTTATGTTTTTTTTGGCCTCAAATGCTGTCAGGGTAACTATTAGGGCTGGTGTGGTCTGAGGATGAGTAGGGTGTTGACCTTCTTGGGTCCTCCTCATAGCTCTGGAATAAACCAACATATCCACTGTCCTTTATCCACAGCAGAAAGAGTCCAAGGGGGAATCAAAGCCTTGATGTGGCATGTCTGTCATTACAGAGCCGCACTGATGGGAGGAAGATGTTTGGTTTCTCAACACTTTAATTTTAAGGCCCCCTGAGCCTTAAATACTTGACTGTTAAACTCATCTGTGGTGTCTTTAGCACTGAGTTGATTTAACTCCAAAGTCATGCAAGCAGCTCTGAAAGTTTTACTCAGGATGTAACTCTTTGGCCACACTTGTCAGCCTCCTATTTAGGCATGTAAAATTCTGAATTTGCTTATTGCAAAATGCTCAGGTTTTGCTTATTAGCACTAGATGGGGAGGAGAGGGGAAAGGCTTTTGCTTCTTCATAAAGAAAACTTAGTAAATCATTTCCTACAAGACTCCAGTAAGACTGAACTCTAACAGATGTGAAATGTCTTAAATTCCTGGAAAGAAGGAGTGGTTCAGAGCTGCTACATGGTAGGCTATCCTGGGCTTTCTGTTTTTAACTCTCAAACATACTATTTTGTATTTATGTAATTTAGACATACTCTGTTTTCAGATACTTTCTAGCACAAGAATAGTGAGGCAAAAGTGCAGGATTGTTCAGCTAAAGGAATACTCTGGTGTAGTCTGTGGGTATTTATTCTTCCTCGGCTAATTTAAACTTTAAGTAGGGAGTTCATGTTTACCTGGATTATTTTTACTAAAATGAGGTCTTAAATGAGCAGTTCAGCCTGCAGGTCTAGCTGAAACCAGCTATAACATGGGACTGTTGGATGCACTGAGGTGTTTTTTCCTGGATTTTAAGAATGTGTTATTCAGAGGGCTACAGGGCCAAAACTTCCTTCTCAGAAGGATCCCATTTTCAGATAGTGGAATCACAGATGGGAAAATGACTTTTAAGAGTATCCCAAGAAAGCCTCTAAATAAATCAGACCACAGCATCATTGGTTGCACTTGAGAGCTTATCTGTAGGGGACTGTTCTTGTTTCAGAGGTATGTGATGAGCCCTGACATTAGTGGTTATTCACTGTTCCTGTCATGCTCTCACCCAGGAAACATTTTGATATTAATGAACAAAAGCAGACAGAGCACCTGTCTCAGGTGGAAATGAAATTGTTCAGACAGTGTATAAACTGTGTGCGTGGATACAACTGGAATTCCTGCTTTTGCTGGTGTATGGACGAAAGCTTTCCTCAGCAGCAGATTTGAGTCACTTCCCTCCATGTCTTGGAATAGTCTGTTGCAAATGTCATCTTTGATAAAAAGCCAAAATAAATTGTAGTAAATGCAGCTGAAAAATAAACTTCACAGGAGCAACTGAAACTTTTCAAGACCCATTTTGAATATTCGTACCCTAAATGAGCTTGGTGTAGGTATGATTTGGGCCAAGTTTACAAAGGGATGATTATGCATTTCTTGTGTCTTGATTCTCTGAGTCTTACCTAGGCTGTTTCTCCCAATTCCAGCAGTTAAGTGATACAGCACAACTTATTACTTTTTAAAACGTATAATCTATTTTTAGCATTGCTCCCTAATTCAAACCTTCTGAACCTAATGAAAGATTTAAATCTGGCAGCTCTTTAGCTTTTAGGATGTGAAATTGCCAACAAATAAACATGTCAGCAAAACATTTCTTTTCACCTTGATTCTGCTTGTCTGTTTATGTGTATTTGATGTTGGTATATATGTGTGTTTGTGTATATACATACACTTGTTACTGAAGCTAAAGTGAGCTTCATGTATATGAAAATGTGTGAGCAGGGTATGGGTTCAGGCATGAAAACACTACTTTGGATGATGATAATTTATAATAAGGCCAAATACACAGTCTGAGTTTACTCAGCACTTGCTGCATTGCCCAGGGCATGGCTCCTTCCCTCTACGTCCATTTCAAAGGGCTGACTGCTGAAATTCAAACTATTTTAAAATATAGTTTCAAAATCGGTAGTCCTTGAAAAATGTTGAAATGAGTTCTGGGAAATATTTTAAGGCTGACATCTTTCCATGTGAGAGATGTAGGCTGTTGCCCACGTATTTGTTTACTTTAAAATCTGCTGTGCATGTGAGGCTGAACGGGCTGAGAGGGCTGAAAACCCCTCTGTATGTCCTTCCCCTGCCAAACCTGTGTTTGTCCTGGATGGACACTGCCTGTGCCTGTGCCTTGCTTTTGGGCTTGTTTAAAATCTTTGTTACTCTGTGTTCCTCGGAGATTTAAACATCGGTGAGGGATGATACAGTCTTTGTCCTTGTCTGCAGGGTGTCGGTGAGTTAGAACAATAGAAGGAACAGTCAAACAAGGCAATGGTCTCCCCTCCCAAATAGAGAACATGCTCTCCTGTGGTGTGGCACCGAGCCTGGCACTGCACCCAAGGGGTTTTTTTTTTAGGCTCATGAATAATGCTTCCAATGTGCTGCATTTGGAACAAGCAGGAAAAACAATCTCACCTCCTTCTGAAGTGGTGGGACAGGGGCTGAGCAAAACCCGAGTAAAGCTGGAAGAAGCATTTCCCAGATTGCTGCTCCCAGCACAAAGAGCTGCCCACAGGAAGGGGAAGAGGCATTTTTGGGGTAAGAACTGCGGAGCCTGCATATATGTGGCATTACTCTTCGATCCGATTTCTGGGAAAATCATCCGTTGTCTCATTCCTTGCGAGCGGGATCCAACCCTTCGGGCACCGGGCGGGCTCTGCCCTCGCGTGGCTGTGGAGCTTTGTAAGGAAAGGGTCTGGAGCTGCTTGGGCACCATCCAGCATAGAAAGAGGCTTCCAGGGGCAAATGCCTTTGCAATCCAAGTGTGGCTTGGCCAGTGCTGCAGGAAGGGGCGGTCCATAAGCAAACATTCTCCTCTCGTAGCCATTTAAACGAAACTTAAACTGGGGAAAGGGGAGAATTGTTAAAAGCATCTAATTTCTTTGACCTGTCCTTACAAGGTCTCATCTACACTAATACAGACAACTTCAGAGCATTTATTCTTCTTTAAATAATAAACCACTTTTAATAACCTTGAAGGGATCTGCATATGTTTCTAGATTCTTTTTGAGGCATATTCCATGAATTCCAGCAATTATCTAAAGTTAAACTTCCACTTCATCACTGCTTATTACAGTGAGACCCTCCCCAAACTACAGAAAGCATCAGGTTTGTTCATGTTGAGCTCTCTCTGGATTTTTTGTGGGTAATTTCTGTAACTGGCACCTATTTGGGTGCTTGTATGAAGATGTTTTGAGCTTCCTTTTCACCATGCCCAGGTAGAGGTGACTGGAAGGAAATGAAATGAGGGTCTTGTCTAGAACACCTGCAAAACTTAAACTTCTTTGGGAGCTTGTGGGCATTGTTGGAGAACTAATAAGGATTAAAGAGACAAGAGAGGGGGGGTTAATAAGGCTTTAAAAATATTATAGAAAAGTATGCATGGTGTGTGAGAGTCTGGTTATTGGTTCCATGATGAATCAGCTCCAAATTATTTCTGATTGCAGGTACTTTTGGAGAAAAGGAAAAAAAAAAAAAAAAGTGGAGGCTTTAGAAATTTATAGTTACTCTTTCCCTGATCTTATTCCCATTTAGAAGATTAATTTAGAGGCAGGAGATGTTTGCTGAGGACAGTAGGATTAAGACTAAAACCAGTCTGTCCAAGCCAGAAAAGAGTGAAAATGATATTTCTTGTACCCTCTTAGAAGGTGATTTATAATGCTAATCAAGACTTTTAATGTAAAATCAAGTTTCAAACTGCAGCCTACCCTGTAATGTGTGCACAAACTCTCAGTGCTCCGCTGGTAGAGGGTTTTGAAAACACTGCAAATGTGATGTGAACGGTCCCTTTTGTGGTGGGTGAATCAAGGTTATTGATCAGTCATCTAACGAGGGCCGGCCCTAATGAGGGCAGCCCGCAGCAATGCGAACTGCAGGGGAAAGCAGGGCTCATCCTGGGCACAACGTGTAATTGTATTTGGCAGATGGAGCTTTGAGAACAGCGAATCCAGTGATAAAGTGGATTACTTTTCCCTTTAAAGAAAGCAGCTAATGTGGCTGAAAAGGAGCTTTCACTGTCATCAATTAATGCCGGCATCAATGCAGGGGAAGAGAGCTTAATCCTTTGCAGGGCTCCACCTGTCTTCCAATTCTAGGTGTTCTGTTTAGGTGCACGACGCCTTTTTATACTGTGTTTGGGAAGTATAAATTAGGAGCTGAAGGATGGCCATGGTAACAACTCAGGGGCAGATCTGAGAAAGGGAGAAGGAACAGAAGGAATTTTCGAAAAGCAGACTTGATCCTCTGAGAAAACAGAGCTGAACAAGTGTCATGTTGGATGTAAGATTTTCTCTGTTTTTCACTTGAAGGCAAGGGAGGGTTCAGGATTCACTGTTTAAATACAAGTATAGGAACAAATTCAGCCTGTGTAACTGGAACTTCTTATGCTCTTGCTGTGTAATCCTAGGGTTGTGCGTTCAGACACACACGTGACTTCCCAGTGCTGTGAACTCTCCCAGTTTTCAAAAGTTTCACAATATTTGGCCCAAGAAGCAAAACATTTCATCTCACTTTGTTTCACAGAGAGAGGGAAAAAAAAAAGTTTTTAGATTTTTGTCTTGAACAGCAAAACTGAAGAACAACCCAACTGCACTCTGAGGATTCATATCTGAAAGGCAGACAGCATTTGTGCCCCAGAAATGCCCCGTGGAAAATACTGGTTGGAAAATAATTGATTTGGTGTCAGATCTCTTACCTCAATGCTGGTAATTTTCCATACCTCTGATCTTTTGGGTCAGTTTTAAGTGAGTTTGAACTCACCATGGTGTGTCCACATTCAGAAGTTGGAGATGGGCAAAGCCAAGAATTGATCCCCGATTTTTGTTCTATTTTAGCATGGGTGCAGTGCAGAAACTCGAACAGAGAGTGTCTAACACAGTGCACGTTGAACATCATATTTTTTCTGCAGTGCATCATCTCCCGGGCCAGGTTTTATGGTGTTTACACACGTTTTGGGGGTTTTGGCTAACATTTAAAGGGCTCTGCTTCCCTCTAGTGGGTCCACTTGGCACTTTCTTCTCCTTTTTCTTTCTGCTTAAAATCCTGACAAGCGGGTTTTGACAATTTATATTTTTTCTTGACTTAGCTATTCAAAGACACTTTTCTGTCCTACTTGTACCACACTTTTCTTAAGTTTAACCCTCTTCTTCCTAGCCTGATCTTTTATTTCCAGCGCTGAAATACATGAACATCATTGGGGAAGATACTCCAAGCCTTGTCAGACTGACATTGGGGCAAAGTGATGGGCTCTGAAGGATTTATGTGTGGAAATCCTGCTTATAAATTAAAGTAATAAGAGGTGAAGGAGGTTATCTGAAATTCTGAGTGCACAGAGGGTGTGGGGGTGACTTCAGTACTGACAGCTCTGGAGTGTGAAGCCATCTGCTCTCAGTGCTTCAATATCGGTGTGAAAACGCCTTTGTGTGTGGAGATGTCCCCTTTAATCAGCTGCAATCTGTCCCGGAAGCCAAGCTGTTGGGTTTTCTTTGATGCTGTGAAGCAAATGAAGAAGAATCCAGCAAAACCTGGCTGGTAACGCTCACCAGGGCAGAGATGCACCCTGACCTCTGACATCTGTTTTTCAGCTTCCTGTTCTGTTTGGCTCTCCAAGGCTCAGACTGAGTTTAAGAGGGTGGCTGAGGAAAATGTGACATTGCCTTGTCACCACCACCTGGGGCTCCTGGAGCAGGGGAGCCTGGACATCGAATGGCTGCTGCACATCTCTGAAACTGTGCAGAAAGCGGTAGGTTTGATGAGAAAATCATCTTATTTCTGCCTTGACACCACCCACCATCGATTTAGCAAGACTCCTGTGATGATCTTTGCAAGTTACTCTGATGACCTAAGCAGTGTTTGGAAAATACAGCTGATTTAGAGAGATTTATCAGGTATAAAAGTTATTTGATATTCACATATGCTGTGTTGGAACAGGTTCTGTTACAATCAAGGTTTCTTTAAATGTAATCAATCACCATTGGATAAAGTTCAGAACTGCCCTTCAGGTTTTCAAAAATGACCTTGGATTTTGTAGGCCCTGTTTTTGAATCCTTGCTTTCAGGAAAAAATACAGTAGTTCAGTACTCATAAAGAGTAGGTCTGCAGTAACTTTAATTAGCTCAGCCAAACCTATGGACTGCTTTGATACATTGCAACATGAGCTGCTGTCTATTTTGACAGTTGTATAAATGCTCCAACATAAATCTCTAGCATAAATACACTTTATGTATCATTCTCAGGCTAGAAGTCCAGGTTCAATTTTCCACCCTGCCACAGGCTTCCTGTGTGACCCTTGGCAAGTCACTTAACCATGCCGAACCTTGGTCTGGAGTTCCTGGAAATGCTTTGTTTGTTGTTCTGTGTGAAAGTACAATTACAACTGGCTGTCAGTGCCTCTCTCTGCCCCTCAGGTGATCACTTACTCTGGGGGCCGTGTCTATGATGACCTGAATGAGGAGCAGAAAGGCCGTGTTTCCTTCACATCCAACTTCCTTGCTGGAGATGCCTCCTTACAAATCATTTTTCTGCAGTCCAGCGATGCAGGGAAGTACATCTGCAAGGTTAAAAACGCTGGGCGATACAAGTGGGCTCACATCACCCTCAAGGTGGTAGGTAAGGACACTTTGTTGTTCTTCCAAAGGAAAAAAACTTCCAGACTCACTTCCTGCAGAGAGATTTCTTTCAGCAGGGTATAAATGCACAAAGACATCTCACAGTCAGGCTTCACTGTCCAACTCCATATCTGTCTTTGCATTTTTTGGCAACGGACAGGCTGGAGGAAGAGCCTAAAGAGCGAGTTTGAAGTAAGTGATTATCCACAACATCATATGAACCGTTTTTTTTCCAAATTATCTCTATGATCTCATCACCGAAACTGGACTGATATTCTGGCTTAGCTGGTAATCTCCGTGTCCAGATCACCTGTAGTGGACTGTGAGTTCATGTCCCAGGACCCCAACCTGAACCAAGTCAGTAGAGGTGACAAATAAGCTGCTGAAATTAGTATTTCCTTTCCCTGAGTTCAGCTTCTAGGTTGGCTTTTCCATGTACACTGTGATCCCATGGAAGAAGTGCCATGTCCTGACAAGTACTGCGAGGAGAAGGAAGAAATGGAGAAGGAGGGGGAGGGAAAGGATGTTCTCTAAGGAGTGCCTGGAAGAGGAACATGATGATACAGCTTCACTGAGGCAAACTGCCACAGAGTATTATAATGTCACTCCTATGGCTGAGGAGTAGCACAGAATTGAAGCTTAAGTCCCCTAAAAACCATCACTGGTGTGATTCCTTAATGCATTGCAGAGAAGGCAGCTCTTGGAAGCTGCTTAAATGGCATACCTTGCCAAAGAGAGGGTTTGCACTGAGTGAACAGCCTGCTGTGTTTGCATGACCTGTCTTCTGTTGCTCCTAGAGAAACCTTCCAAGCCGAAGTGCTGGCTAGAAGGGGAGACGCTGGAAGGGAAGGAGCTGTCCCTGCAGTGCCGTTCTGCCTCTGGCACTGCCCCCATCTCCTACCGCTGGCAGCGCATCAACGAGGAGGACAGAGCCGAGCACCTCCCACCCAATTCCAGAGTCAGTAAGTTGGGGCATTTCCCGGGATCTCTGGGAACGCTCAGAGCTGGATAATGCCCAAGGGACATGCACATGGACAGTCAGGTGCCTGCTCTAAAAATGGGATCAGTTGGTGGCAGTGACAGTGATGATCCTACAGCTCCTCTTGCTGCTGCAGCTGGACCTTGTAGCGTGCTCCACCCCGAGCACAAGGAGGCTGTTTAATGCTCTATTGAAGGTTGACAAATGACCTTTTGATTGTCCTGGAACTGATTTGATGCAGAAATTCAATATGTGCTTCGGTGTCCTACCCATGGTTAAGGTTTCTTATCCTGTTTGCCTAGTTTCAGTGGTGTTTTTCCTGTTCCAGACATTTCGAACCCTGGGCAAGTCCTCCTGAAGAATCTCACGCAGATGAGCACAGGATTATACCAGTGTGTGGCCACCAACGAGGCTGGGCAGGAGAGCTGTGCTGTGCAGGTGACAGTGCAGCGTAAGTACTGGCACAGATGGGTGTTCACACATCACAGGAGCTGCTTCCCACCTGGGGCCGCACCTTTGCCCTTTCATACTTTAATCCTATAAAAAAGTTCTTATTTATTCTTATTTATTGCAGTTCGGGTTTGCACAGCAGGCCTCTGTATAACCTAAAGTGATAAAAACACCACAACCTAAAGTGATAAAAGCATCGTTTGGGCTCAGATGTTTTGGTCTGTTAGAAATGTTGATTTCCAGAATGACTAATGAAATACAAAGGGGCAAAACTGTGAGTTAGAGGTTCCAGAGTCTGCAGTTTTGAGGTACTTCTGGCTGGAGTGATTGCATATTATTCTCAAGTATAAACTCTTTCTGTGGGCATTCCATCATTCCAATTCCAAATTATGTATCTGTTGCACTTGGGACACTAAACAATCTAAAGACAGCTGGAAACGCTGACTGCTACATGAAATAATGTGCAGGATAAAAAGCAACTTCGACAGTTAGGTTTTAAGCCAGATCTAATAAAGTCTGTCCCGAGCACCAGAGGTTAAATTCTGTGTCCTACCTACTGATTAACCCCTCAAAGGTGTGTGCACCTCTGGGTACTGTTCTTTGCATATTCACACCAGGAAAAGGCTGGAGTTTAGCACTTAGAAATCCAAACAAAAGAATTTAGCAGCTCTCAAAGGAGATCAGCAGGAGCTGGAACTGCTGTGATAAGAGACTGCTAACAGGGAAGTCTCTTCTTGGAGATTCCACAACTGTGGAACTTTTCTGCCCAGCCAAGCCTGAAATACCTGGAAATATGGTCGCGTAGCAAGGAAAACCGGTTTGCCTCAGGCATCTGAAGTAAAAGCGTCCAGGCAGCTTTTATGTCAATTGAACTGAATTGGTCTCAAACCTCACTTAGGTTTGCTAAACCCTCCGTAGGGACGAGCCTTAAGGAAACGACGTTCAGCCAAGCCCAGCCTAATCAACCAGTAGTTGTCACAAAGTATCAACTAAGGGCCATAATCACTGAGAAACGTCTCATATTTGCTATTTGGGATGAAAAATGCCACACACAGGATGGTCTTCCTTTCTACCTCTTTCTCCCTCTCTACCCCAGCTCAGGTCACTTTTTCCCCACGATTAAATTATTCATTCTGGAAATAGGTTGTAATAATTTCAGGGTAAGTTGGGGGTGAGGGGGGAACCCTCACGGTGAAATAGTTCAAACACTTTCACCTCAGGAGCCTGCTTGGTGCCGTGTTTCACATGTGGGCTGCCCTGTCTGTACTTTCTGTGGCTTTGTGCTCATAGCAGAGGATTTTTTCCTCTCCATTCCAAGCTGACCCACAGCTGAAGGTACAGGACTTGTGAGCCCACCCTTCCAGAGCTGATTGCATTTCTCACTATCAGCTCAGCTTTAGCAACAGCGCCTGAAGAGAAACTGGTTCAGCTTCTAGGTGGAGACACACCTAAATAAATAAACTAATATGTTCTGTTCTGATTTATACCCAGTGCTGTAAGTTGTAGTGGGGACTAGAACATGACCGTGCAACTCAAGTGAGAGTTTATCACCTAATACATTTGTTTTCTGAACAACAGATGCCCAAAATATCGGCATGATCGCGGGGGCAGCGTGTGGAGTGGTGGTGGGACTCTCCCTCCTCTTCCCGGTGGTGAGGCTGACGATAAGGAGGAAAGAAAAGAAGAGATATGAGGAAGAGGAGGCACCAAATGAAATCAGGTAACACCTTTTACTTATTCCCCCACCTCCCACACTCCCTTCTTGCAGTTTCTCACATCTTTTTACTATAAAGTAAGTAGGTATAAGTGTTGCCAAAGTTTGTTGTAAAAAGCTTTTAAAGTCTCTGAAATACCACTGACAAATTTGACTTGTGAGAATCTTTGTGAAGACTTTCCAGAAAAGTAGACTAAACTACCCCCCCACCCCCAGGGCAAATCAGCATAAAACTAAACAAGCTATTCTCTCTCACATTTGCAATTTCAGCATTTTAAAGCATTTGCATAATCTTTTATGGTATTAAATTCAACCCACTTGTCCCTTCCGGCTCTGAGAGGACTTGGGGGGTTTTACTTCTCTCTCTTTCTCCTTCTCTTTCTCCTTCTCCCTCTTTCTTTCTTCTTCTCCGTCTTTCTTTCTCATCCTCTTTCACCTTCTATTCCTTATTTCTTCTTTTCAATTACAGTTTCTATTTGGAATGCTCCAAAGCAGGCAGGTTCTCTCAGTCTTCTTTGAGTCTTTTGAACAACTGTGCTCCTGGATTTAGCTCGGGGTGAGCAATCCCCTGAGCTGCGTGTGAAGGGAGCAGCCTCACCCCAGCAGTGCTGACACATGTTCTTTGAGCCCATCTGTCCCAGGCCTGCCTCTTAACTCCCCTAAGCACAGATTGGTTTCTAGCCAACCCAGCCTAAACTCCTCAGAAAGGAAAGTGCTGGAAAGATCTGTTTCCAGGAATGAGTTTTAGCTGTTCCCGCCCTGGAAGAAACAACCTGCTTGCCTTGATCCATCTTTGTGTCTATTTGTATGACTGCCCTCGTATGACATCTGTGCACCATTAGGCATCTCTGTAATCCCTTCAGCAGCTGAGTCTTCTGCCTCACAGTCAGGCTGCCAACATAAAAGTAGTCTCTGCTGATTCCTTCCCTTCCCTTTTTCCTGTTTACTTTCACATCTTGCATGAATTTTCAGTTTGAGCCTTACCCTCTTATATCAGCTTTTCACACTTGAACGTTACATCCTCTCTCTCTCTCTCTTTCTCTCTCTCTCAGGACACAGTTCTTGCACTTCCTTTCCTTCCCACAGGTTATTTTAAGTGGAAGAACCGGTTTCAGCTAGTCTTGCCCAGGCCATTTCTCATAATGACTAAGGATTACAGAGCAGACAGTTCTATCGGAGCTGTTTGCACTGACACTTAGCGTTCACTCCACACAGGAGAGCTGCACACAGAGCTGGTCATAAACAGTGTCTATTTATTCCAAACCCATTTGACCAACAGCTCTGCAGGGCAACAGGGAGTTCAGTCCACAAAGTTGCGTGGCACAGAATTCAGAAAACAGATAACAAAAAACAGACTTCTGGACAGATCTGGTGATTTTCAGCTTCAGTGAACAAGTGCTTATTGCAGTGATGAAATGAGCAAGTGGTTCTGTTCTCGTGGTGTTTGAGCTCTGTCATCTGTTTGGTTGCAGAGAAGACGCAGAGGCACCCAAGGCCCACCTGGTCAAGCCCAGTTCCTCCTCCTCTGGCTCCAGGAGCTCGCGCTCAGGTTCCTCCTCCACCAGGTCTACAGCCAACAGTGCCTCCCGCAGCCAACGGACTTTGTCCACGGAAGCTACTCCCCACCTCACCCCTCCCCAGTACAGCCAGAGGGAGACGGAAGGAAAGGAGATGGAGCCAAAGAAAGTCGACTACAACAACCTGATGAAAATGGGAGCAACACTGGTCATGGTGCCTGCCCAGAGCCGGGCCTTCCAGACCGTGTGACCCTTGGAAGTCTCCTGATGCCCAGAAACACTTCACACACCACCAGCCACATAGGAATTGTTAGATTAGCTAGTTATCCTCCTGGTCAGCTTAATTTTAATCACTTGTGATTCTTCACACCACAAGGAGCCCTTCCACTTAACTCTTGTACATCTTCCAGCACTGAGGTTCTGATGCAGGATTTTCTTTTATTGAAGAAAAACATACTGAGGGAAAAGGGAACTTTTTCTTTTTTTTTTAATGGAACACTGAGCATTTAAAAACTATAACAGCAAAGTGCTGGACAGGTGAAAAGAAGCCAAACCTCAGGATTTTTTAAAAGGAATCAACAGAGACATAAAGATGCATAATATTTCAGAGAGGTTTTGTGGGGAGGGAGAAATCTCTTGTACTGGTTTTGGAGAACTCTCTCAAAGATGCATTGTCTTCTCTGAAGATTTTGAGGGCAGGCCGGTGTCCAGCCTCAAAGGGGACTGAAGGTGCTTTACATTTTCTGCATTCAGTCTTCTAGTGAAACACTTTTGGAGACTGTAACTAAAGTGGAAATGAAAGGATCACTCAAAAAGGTCAAGAGATGCAGTATTAAGGCATGTGTCTGAAATGAACTCTGCATGAACGAGGAAGGACCCTTTATGTCAAGAAAACAGAGGTGCTTTAATTGCCAGAACAAAGTTACAGATGCACCCAGAGACAGGTCCAGGAGCTTGCTCTGCTTTTATGGCCAGCACTGCAAAGCCACAGGAACACCACTGGAGCAGTATCTGTGGCAAATGAGCCTTAGTGAAATGAGAACTGGGCATTGAATCCACCTCAGGAGGTGAGGGCCACTATTCTACCAAAAAGCCTGGATGAAGCATTTCGAAGATACCTTTGTTACTGGCAGGTGGTGAAATCCCCAGTTTGGGGATTATAGAAGCCTTATGGAGAGCTCTTCCCAAGACTGAATGAACAACACTCTTCAGGTGACCTCCAGGTAAGACTCAAGGATATGAGGACAATACATCTGGGACAGATAAACAAGCACAGTGCTGCTTCCACTAGGAAATACTTGTATGCCTTGTCCCATTCATGCATCAAATGCTGGGCCATGTGCTATAGTTGAGGCTTAAACCTTCAGGCAGACCATTAAGAAACTGCAAGAATTGTAGAAAATATTTCTGTGATTTCAGAATAAACTTTTCCAAGGAATATAAAGTCTTACACTTCAAGTTGAAGGCCAATAGAAAAGGATGGGAGATAGGGACAGGCTTCCTCTGGAGACAGATGCATAGTTCTGTCATTTATATTTTCCTCTGAAGGACTTGGCTCTGACTACTGCTACACACAAGATACTGAGCTTGTAGGTTCTAGATTCCTTTATTCCTAGACTGATGATTTTCTGTTAAAAAAATGAGGGTGGGTTTCTTTTTTTTCCATTTGAGGGAGGGAAGATTTTCTCCAATTTGTGGGCTGAGTCTAGAGAAGATGAATTAGCACAGAAGAACCACAGATCTATAATTCTTTCACTCCAGGACTGTAATTTATCTCCCTTTTTGACTGAGAGCCAGAATTCTAACTTCCTCACTGGAGATCTTAGACAACCTGATCAAAGCCAAGCCCTGCTTGGGCTACTTCCACGTGGGAAATAGTTTCCAAACCTGTCCTGTACTATGTAAGAACTTCTCTTCTTGGGAGCAGTCACTTATTTTCATCAGGTATACCAAAATTTCAGTTGCTTTCTCTACCCCTGAGTCAACCCTTGACAGGACAAAGTACTGATGTTGTGCAGGGAAGACAATCCTGAGTCACAGGTTTAAGTAAAGGATACCTGGTATGAAGTGTTTGACAAGCTGCTGTTTCCATGAGAGCTCCTGGTATTGGATATTCTATCATTTTACTAGAAAGCTTCCCTGGATGCTCCAGGAAAACATTTCTAATCATCTGTTTTGGAGCAGCAGCTGTAAGTGCCTGTGATTCCTCTGCAGTTGCTCTTTTCCCGAGCCCTGAAGGTTCAGGCACTGCAGAGCCCTCACGAGCCACTCCAGAGCTGGGAAAATCCCAAGAGCGGGAGTAAGATGGCTAAAGCAGTCTGTGGCTTCTTCTATGGTTGCTTATTGTGCTTAATGTCACCTGTGCTGCTTCTGAGGATCCTCACTCCAAACCCTGCACACAAACCCTGGAGTACTTCTCTCATGCCTGAGCAATCAGGAGCTCTTCACCACAAATCGGGAGTGACAATTCCAACAGCTGAGTTGGTTCCAGCCTGAGAACCAAAGGCTGTGGGTTGGCTTTGAGCCACAGACCAGACTTGTAATTAGCAGGGAAGGAGGATCCTCTGTCTACAGCCTGGAGGCTCAGAGAATTCAACAGCCTGCTCCTGACAGAGTTTCTGGAGGCCTTTGGGAATTAGCTGCAGGACAGATCAGCTGTGGTAACCCTCTCCTGGTCTCCCAACCCTCCTGAAGCAGAGAAGTTGCCCTATGAGGCATCAGTCTGCCTGCATGGGCTGAAGGCTTTGTGAGCCTTGGTGAAATCGCTGAAGCCTGGAGTGTGTGATCATTCCTGGCTGTTCCAAGCCCTGTTGGGAAGTAGGCCATTCAGGTACCTGCCATCCAGGTATCAGCACGCTCCCCTGGATATAAACCCTGCCAGAAAAAGCGCCTCTCCTGCCATGCAACAAAGGTTTGTGGCCCTGCTTAGGAAACAATGATTTAAAATCTCTAAATCTGAAATGGTGTGGTGCTTTCCAGCCCCCACATCAGTGATCTCCCCGGGGGAACACACACTGAGTGCTGCACTTCAGCTGCCAGCAGGAAACCTGAGGAGAAAAGTTCACTACTCAAAGGGAACAGGAGAAAGATATCATTCCAAAGGCATTCTATTTTCTGAGCTCAGGGTGATGCTATCGGGAGTTGCACAAGGGAAGCAAAAGAACCATAAGCCAAACTCTTTGTAAAATAGTGTATTAAAGCATTTACTGTCATATACCAGTTATTACTAGTGTGATTAAATGCAGACCATGTTATGTAGCTTTCTTTTGTTTCTCAGCAGCTGAACTAAGCTTCCATCTCTTCTACCTGCTATAATTGGTATACTTGTACTGTGTCTGAACAACTCAGAGGAAAGCAAATATTTATTATTGATTCCTTTGAATCAATTATTTCATAATTTTTTTTGTTTGGTTGTTTTATAAATAAAGGTGCTGCAGTTGAAGTGGTGCGGCTCGACTCAACTTGTACAGTGCTCCATCTTCTGTGGTGTGATGTGTTACATGCTGTCAAGCTGAATCCAAGATAAAAAATGTGGAGTTAAAAATACCGTTTTGAAACTGACAAGGACTATGTGCATATTTGCATGGAAAGCATGGGGAAGCTGGTCTGTTTCCTAGATGTTTTTCAGTCTAAGTTACATGACATGGTATGAAACGTGTGAGACATTGAGTGTATCACAAAACCACTGTCTTTTCTTCCACTTCTTTCTCTATTTCATCTGGGATATTCTGGCTGAGGACAAAGGTGGTAAATAGTGCCAGCACAGATACAAACCCCTGGTGACATTATTTTCCCACTCCTGTGACCTTACTGTGTGTTTCACTGATCTCATGAGCTGTGAAATGACAAGGAAAACTTGAACAACAGCCTGACCTGTGCTCAGACAGTTCAGATCATCTCTGCAGATAAACATTTTGAACCAGTCAACAGGAATCTCCAGTGTGGGAGCTCCAGTTGGGATTCAGGGTAATTAAACCGTCATTGTGGTTGATTTCTCTCAGCCTTCTTTCCCCGAGGATGTTTTGCAGAGGCCTCCCCACAACAGCAATCTTGAAATCTGGGAGTAAAAATTGCAACATAATCAGACAGTATATAAAACAAAACACATTGACAACACAGTAGTCTCATAGGTGTGACTAGGCTGTCCCTGATTCATGAGAAAGCACTGTCCCTGGCTCCCACTGAAGTTGGTAAAAAAACCCAAAACCCTGATCAGGCAATACAGATTTTGAAAAGAGTTGAGCAGTTGAATACTTTTGTACAGTATCAGGAATCCTGGGTTATTTTTAACCTGGATCCTTTTGTACTGATACTCTGGAGGGGGAGAACATGGTGGAAAAGGGAAGGGGCAGCCTTGCACACGTGTGATTACCAAACTTCAACCAGGGAGTGCTGATGCAAGTGTTGTATAAATAAGTGCTGGTGTTGTGAACAGGAGGAATGTCTTTGATAATCTCTATTCTCCTCCCAATTCTGTTTTAAAGTCTTAAAGGAGAAGTAGTACTTAATCCCTAATGTACTAAAGTCACATCCAAAAATAACACTGGAATCCATAATTAGGAGAAATGCCATACAAAATACTGAAATGTCTGGCCGGCCAAGTCTTAATTTTTCTGATATACAGTAAATGAGTTACTTCGGTCCAGTTTGTTAAGAGCCTTTAATTTCTAATGTAATGAGTCATTTGCCCTCCTCCCTGCACTGACTCACTGCTGTTTCAGGCTCCCTTCACTTGCTATCACTCTGCTCTGCCAAGTGTGGTTGCACATGTAAATGTCGCTGTGGAATTTCAAGGTGCCTATTCTTAGGTCCTACTGAAAGTCTACCCATGATTTACAAAAACATCCCCCCCCCAAAAAAAAAAAAAAAAAAAGAAACCCAAAGGCAATCCCTTGCCAAGGGCACTGCTCCCATGGGACTTGGTGTATGGTGTGTTCAGCGTAGTTACGCTGAGGAGCATCTCTGGTGTAAGGTGGGATGGGGTGTGGTGTGCATACCTTACCCGGGCAGGGACTGGGTGATGGTTCACACGGAGTGCTCTTATCTTTAAAGGCACAGGAGAGCGATAGCGCTCCATGGCATGGAGCCCCTTTCCCTTTCCTCTCTCTAACCTTCTGCACCCAAGTTCCAATTCCAGACTGTGCCTTTGGATGTCACCCCAAGGTTGAGGTTCCAGCCCTGTGTGTGGCAGAGCAAGAAGAGGAGCCACAAACTCGCTTGACCTGTGGGTTCAGCAGGTCTGCCACGGGTGGGGTGTGGAGGGGTGGGACTGGGTGTTAATGGTCACGGAATTGCCGTGAAAAAGGGATGTTGACAGCTCTGTGTCTCAGGGTGCAGTAACATATCACAAACATTTGTTGGGATAAGGCTAAGGGATTTGTTAGTGTGTGCCTGTTCCGGTGTTGGGCTTTTAAGCAGTTACACGCAGTGTTTCCATCTAAAGCCAGAGAGCACCACAAGTGTCTTTTTCTGCAGTTCTTACCCCTGACTATGGAAGTTCCTTTCCTCAGGTCACAGAGCCTGGCCAGGACATGTGTTTTGTGTTCCCTCCTCCCAGTGACTCCCTGACTTCTCCACTCGCTCTTTATGCCGTGTAAACACTGGATTCTGTTCCCAGCCCCGCTGGAGCCTGACCTCAGGTGACTCCTGCCCTCTGCCCAGCTCAGGCCCTGACACCAGCCAGGTCTGTGTGCGGTGTCCATGTGCTCCCTTGATCCCAGGGATGTGCAGTAGCCAGTTTTCCAGCTTCCCCCAGAAAGAATCCCTGCTGAGAGCTGCAAGCCAGCAGTAGGGACATGCCAAGGAGTGACACGTGGTGCCTTGGCTTGTTTTGGAGCTGCTGGTGGATGAGAACAGTCAGGTTGGATTGTGGAGCAGGGAGACGCTGAAACGGATTTTGCTCTATGGAAAAACTGTTGTGGCCCTAAACCAGCACAAAAAGAGCTTCCTGGGAAAGAAAAAGGGCGTGGGGATAAATTTGAGAGCGCTCCTTTGCCTTGCTGACGGGAACGCGGAGGACAGTGATTATTGTACTGGGAGATTCACTGATTCCTCACGCTGGGGAAAGGCTTTGAGAAGAGGGTCAGGCAGTGGCTGCACGCACAGCAGCAGGGAATCCTGCCGTTCCGTGGGGGGGCAGGAGGGACTTCTGAGGGCACAGAGGGACCTAGGGGGAGTGTGATCTCTTAATCACTAACGCCCATCAGGGCACGGCGCCCCTACGGGCTCCGGCCTCATGGCGCCGCCATTTTTTCCTGCCCCCCCTTCCCTACCGCCCACCGCCCCCTATGCAAATGAGCCTGCCAGCGCCGCGCCCCGATTGGCCGCTCCCCGCCCCATTGCGCAATATGCAAACGAAGCTCCGGGCGCCGCACGCCGATTGGCTGCCGCGCCCGCGATGTCCCCGCCCTCTCCGTGCGTCCCGCGCCGTCACCCGCGCGCGGCCGGGAAGCCCCGCCCCGCCAAGGGGGACGCGAGGGGGGGGAGCGCGCGGAAGGCGCGTGAAGGTTCCAGAACGCGGGGCCGGCCGGCGCGCAACGCCCCCTTCCGGCGTGCGTCACGCAGGTCACTGGCCAATCACGGGCGGGCAGCGGGGCGGGCCGTGCGCGCTGATTAGCTGGAGCGGAGCGAGGGAGGCGTGGCCTTCTGGAAGGTTCTGGGCGGGTATAAAAGGGCGGAGCTCCAGGCGCCGCGCATTGAGCGGAGCGGAGCCCAGCGGAGCTGCTGTTCTGTGTGTGAGAGAAAGCGGGCCGGACTGCGGGTAACGGTGCGGACAGGAGCGAGGAGGAGCGCGGCTGCGGTGGGGAAGGGAGCTTTGGCCCAGCCTGGGGAGGTTGGGGGTTATTTCGTACCCTCCGGGGCTTTTCTGCTGCAGGGGTGGGGCTGGGATGGCGGGTGCAGCCGCGGCTTTGGCCGCTGTGGTGCTTTTTTACCTTGGTGCTTGCCCTTTTTCCCCTTAAACCTGATCTCCAGGCGGTTTTTCCGCTCCTTCCCCCCCCCCCCCCGGGTGACACGTTGTGAGCGGGTGCGGAGCCGGTGCCGCCGCCGCTTCCTGTGTGCGCGCCTGCGAGCAGCCCGGCCGCTGTCCCGCACTAACCGCCCCCCCTCTCTCCCTGAACCCGCCCATTGTGGGTAGGACGCGCAGCCGTCACCGCTCGCTCTGCTGGCGGCCACCTGCAGCAAGATCGGCCCGCCGTCGCCGGAGGAGGATGAGGCCGCCGCCGCCGCCGCTGCCTCTCACTCTGCCGGAGCGGTGAGTGCCCGCCCCGCCGCTCTCGCACGGCCTGCCGGGGGGAGAGACAGCACAGCCAGCCCGCCCGCCCGGGGGGAGGGACGGGACACACGGCACTGCCCGCCCGGGGGGAGGGACGATAGCAGGGCCGACCTGCCAGGAGAGGGGTCCCCGGGCTCCCCTGCCTCTCCAGGAGGAGCCGGGCTCCCGGGAGGAGGAGGGAGCCAAGCTCCCCCCTCCCCCGCCATTGGGAGCGGCGCCTTCATTTACTTTCAAAAGCGGGGGGCGGCGGGAAGCCTTCCTCCCCCGGCCCTGGCACCGGCAGGGCTCGGTCGGCACCCGGCGGGGCCGGGAGGCACCTCACCTGCACCTGAGCGCGGCCCCGGTGCCCGCTCCGCGCCGCCGGCCGGGCCCGCGCAGCGGCGGCAGCCGCGGCACAAAATGAAGGCTGGCGGTAGGCAGGGATGTAGTGCGGTAAAATGGCTGTTTAGAAGCGAGCGCCGTGGTGGAAAGCTGCTTCCTGTGTCGACGCTGTGTTTTCTAGGAAGAGTTATCGTGCGGTTCCTCGTGTTGCAAACCGAATTTCTGTCCTTATCTCTCATGCGCTGTCGGCTCTGAAAGGAACCTTGATGACCTTGGGACCTTGTGTGATGAGATGGATCTTGCAGGCTAGGAATGTATTCTTGCTGAAGCCAGTTTAACAATCCCCATAACAAAAGCCCAGTGGAAACGCGCATGTTTCTTAATTGGTCTAGCTAAACTCTTTTTGACATATGCTCATAAAATTCAAAGAGAATGTGCATTTCAAAATAACTGATACCTGAAAATACTGGTATATTAAAAGAGAGTTCCAAAATATCCTCTAAAATGACACAGGGAAGTAATTTTTTGGCCTTGGAAAATCTCACATATTATCTCTATTTTTTGCTTTCAAAAACATATGTAAAATTAGCAAAAATCCCTTTTATCTTTTCTTTTAAAGCAAGTTTTGTTTTTTAAACTTGCCATACAACAGCCTTATATGTTTTTAGGATTCTGTGAATAGGAAGCAAAACTCAAAGCATGGATGAAGTGGCTCTGATGACAAGCTTTTAACAAATGTGGAAGTATTAGTGATACTGTTACCTTTCTAAATACTTGAGTGCTAAACTTTAAAATGCTTCTCATCTCTACATTTCAGTTTGCTTTACACAAAGGGAAGCTGAAGCAAAGTAGCTGTCTGAGGTCATACAGCAGGTTGTAGACTAATGACAGAGCTCGAAAATATATTAAGATTCTGACCCCCTCTTAGGCATCCTTTCTGCCAAACCTGTTTATTTGCTCAAGCTGCAGGGTTTTAAAAGTCATTCTAGATGTTGTTAAGTGCCTAATACCTCTAAGATTTGTTTCATAATACCAGATACATACGGCGCTGAAAAGCATGAACGTACATATTGAAAAATGAATGACATTTAAATGTTTGCTTGCTTTACTATATCCACCTTAAGGTTGTTCTCATTATAAAGCTGGAATTGTGTATCTTGAGAATGGGTTGATTGCTTAGGATGAGCAGTGCTAGGTCTAGGTCTGACAGGATACTAGAATGCTAATACAGGGCAAATGGTTCCTGATAGTTCAAAATGGGCAAAGCAGTTTTGAAATAGTACTTCCTTATTCCTGTTAAATTAACCTGTTGTTATGTTTATGTATAAGAGGCTTTTCACGGCAAGGCAGATGCAATTCAAGAGAAGCCAAAATTTTAGTTAAAACTAAATCTGAATATAAGCTCACTACTTTTCATACATGAAGATAGGCCCCTCCTACATATCTTCTGTGAGTTAGGTTATCGCATTCTGGTGATTTTTACACTCCTACAACATAACTCTTGAATGATTCAGAATATTTTGGGTGGAAACTAAATATAAATTGGAGGAGATACCTACAGTAGCTGAACTAGACACTGGAGTTAATTAAGATGACCTTAATAAAGAGAGGGGAGGGACTAAAGGCCCTGAAATACATTCCTAGTGAAAAACAAAAGGCCTAAAGGGATTTAGTGCAAGAAAGTATTTTTTTTCTAGTCCCTGAGTTTATCTTATCAGAGGGTGGAAGAAGGAGGAAGGAGCTAAAAGAGTTAAATTGTAGGTACCTCATAATGAAAATGAAATGTGTATGCATAGACACAGATATAATTGTCTTCCTGCAGTTTGTGATGCTCATCCCTTTCCTAGGAGTATAGACGAATCAGTTTGGTATCTGTGTATGGGTGATGGTGCCTAGTGTAGCGATGGGGAGGCAGCCCTTTCCTAGTATATTCTATACCGCAATTCGGGCTGCTGAACGTCTGGTAGAACTCTCAGTCCGTACAAATGGATAGTAAAAGTTAAACTACTTATTTCCTCTTAAAAGTGTTTGAAAACCTGCATGTATAGGGTTAGCGATGCTGTGGTTTGGGAATTGTTTTGTTACTGTTTTACTGACATTTGCTCAGTAGGAACTGGCAGGGCTGGAGCCTGTATACTGGGCTAGCACACTGCTTTTCTGGCTGAGATGGAATGCTGCAGCTGCTCCCCAAGAGACCAGCAGTGTGATTTAAAAGCAACAGCAAAAATCCCAGAGGAACGCAGGGAATATTGCATATCTGGGATTTGGGGAAGAGCTGGAGCAAATGGGATAGTGTTTGTTTTGATTTAGTTGGCCCTGCTTTAAGCCCACTGGTTGGAACGGATGACCTTCAGAAGTCCTTTCCAACTGAAATTATCCTATGATTCTATATTGGTGTCTGAGTCCAGGCCTACTGTGTGAGTGGACGTTGTTATGTCACTGACAGGATTAGTGGGGAAATAAGAAGACTAATGAAAATGGCTACTGCTTGTAATAGAAAGCAAGCGAAGACAGTTGACAGAATTAAACTCAACCCTCTTATCCTTTCCATTCTGTCAATGACCTGGCAGGCTGTCTCTAGTCCACAACAAGGTTTTCAGCTTGGCCCAGTATTCTGGTTAGAACTGTATTTTTTTTGGATGAGAGGCCCTAGCAGGAGTTACTGCTGATCTCATCTTTGTGCGTTGATGAAGGTTGAAGTCTTTTCAGCTTTGATGCCATGATTTATTCTGCCTATGATCAGCCAACACCGGTGCCTTGTGTGTTGCCTGCTAGTTTTTGATTTTAATGTAGATGGCCTTGAGTTTGTGGCTTGCTTACCTCAGAGTCTTTTCCTCGGTTGCCATACTGCTGCATCCATGGTTTGTTCAAATGCTTGCCATGGAAACTTTGCCTGGAATATTGCTGCCTGCTGGTATGTGTGAAAGCCTTGCTGGGATGGTATGTGCTACTGCCTGACCAGGAATGACAGCTCACGTTTTGGCCTCTCTGGATGTCTTTTCCTCTTTTGGGAATTTAAGAAGTTTTAGTTTGGATTTTGCTTTTTCACTATTTATTGTTGACTAATAATTCTACTTCAAACTGTCATATTTAGGATTCTTTTTCATTTGGTTATAAATACTCTAGTTTCATTCCGGTTTAAACATCTGCAAAGATTTCAGCATTAGGTAAAAATGGGAAGCTAAGCATAGGGGAAAAAAACAAAAGAGCAAACAGATTTAGGTCAAACAAAGCCTTGATGGTCAGCTGTGTGGTTGGTGTGATCAGATGATTGTTTAAGAAGCTGCAAAGCTGAGATGATAACCAGTTCTTTATGTTCTCTTACTTCATTGTAATGCAAAGCTAAAGACTCACTTGAACTATCATGCTCCCAAGGACATTCTTATGGTTGTGCTGGGTGGCACTGGGCTAGGTGAGGATACCGTGCAAGACTGATGGGAGGTTGTGTGGGAGGTCTGGAAGGCGGGTGAATTGGGAAAAGCGGCAGGCTGGCAGAGGACTGTTGGCTCTGGCAGCTGCCAAAGAATGGGAGCTGTCTGAGATGACTGCTCCAGTTGTGGTATGGAGTTGCATCTTGTGTGGTGCCAGGTATGCTGATTCTCTAGTCTTAAAAGAAAAAAGGCTTAGGGGAATGATTTATGATTTCCTTGTGTTGTTGCTTACCAACATGATGTGGAAAACATTTGGACAACTTAATAATTACCAGTGTGGGGAAGATGAATATTGTTTGTTGTAGAAAAAGCATTTCTTTGTATCTTTTACAAGTAAAGGTTACAGAGTTTTAAGACTGCTTTGGCATATCTTGAGCTTTAGAATTGAATATCAGTGCTTCTCTGATAATCCAGAATTCCAGTTTGTTGCTGCCTCAGAACATTACTGTAATCATTTGAGATGTGCCTAGCTTAACCTCAGTTTAGGAGGAAACGGTAATGGTGATAATAGACTAGAGAAATTAGAAGGCATTTTAAATTTCATGTTTTCCACTAGGCAAAAATACACATGAATATCATGTGTCAGAGTTAACCATCCTTCTTGGTTCTCTGGCCTATGTGATCATTTTGAGGGAGTTCAAAATTATTCTGACATTCATTTTCTCCTTTGTGAGTGATAAGATAGCTTCCTGATGCAGTGTTTCTGGATGTGAACAAATTCACCAGAACGTGTTCAGCCACTTTAGGAAGGTCTGCCTGGAATTATCTTGCTACTCTGTTATATACTTTTGCAGAACAAAGAGGTTTGAGGTAGAATGTAGTGACTAATGGTGTATTTCCCCTGCTGCTGTCCAGAAGGTTGCCTTTTAAAATGTTCTTTGAATTTTGCATTCTGATTATGTCTTCTAGTGCTGGATCAGAACGAAGTGTAGAAGTTCTTCTAGAAGAAGGTGCTTTAAGGATGTTCTTTAAAATAATTTTTGTTTATTTATCTTTATAGTTTTAGAGAAAGTAATAAAATGTATGTTTTAAAACATTTCCATATTTAAAGGCAGCATAAACCAAAGAGTTCTCTCTCTAATTTTAAATATTATGAAGAAGTCTAAGATTTCATGGAACAGTTGAGGGTGGTAAGGATGTCCGGAGAATGTCTGGTCTCTCCACCCTTGCTCAAAGCAGGGTCAATGAGAGAAGGTTGCTCCAGACTGTGTCCAATGGGTTTTGAATACCTCCAAGGATGGAGACTGCACAACTTCTCTGTGCTTCATCATCCTTACGGTAAAAAAAAATATTTTTGCTTACATTATGGGAGACACAGTCAAAAGCCTGACTAAAGTAGTGATAAATAATATGCTTTGCATAACCCTATCTACCAAGCTAGTCTTCTCATCATAGAACATGGTCAGGTTAGTTATTTAAGCATTATTTTCCCTTCCGAAGTCTGGGCTAGCTGCTCTGATCATTACCTTCTCCCCTACCCGCCCCCTCCTGGGTTATTTGAAGGTTAATTTTTTCAAGGTTATTTTCAAGGTTATTTGGTCCACTGCCTTCACAAAGATCAAGTTCAAGCTGACCGATCTCAGGTCTTCTGTCTTGTCTATCTTGATGATTTGATAGAGCCTTCAGCAGCTGAGTTGAAAGTACAAGGAAAATAAACCATTTCACAAAATTTCTCCTTGTTGCCATGGCCCATTCCTTAGTACTGAAGCTTCCTTTTTTCAACTAACATCAGGAATATTCTGTTGTCTTAATGTGAACGGGTTCTGAAGTTCAGCTGATTGATAACAAGCTATTAAAATTTTGACTCCAGTTGTCCATGTCAAGCAAAAAGATAAAGATATTATTTAAATGAGACACATGTATTTCACCAAATTGGAGTTTCTTTTAAAATAACATTTTAGGCAGCCCCAGATAATACTTTTTTTCCTGAAACATTCTTTGTTTCTCTAAACATTTGATTTGGGCAGATGTATTTCTCTGAATTGTGTGGCTTCATTGGCAGAGGCCTGAAATGTGCAACAGAATTAATTTGCCTTAACAAGCAGCTTTGTGTCAGCCGAACCACAGTGACTGATGTTGAACATGTTTTTAACCTATGGCAAATACAAGATAGAATGTATTAGCTCATACTTTAATGAAAGAGTTGAAGCAAGTGCATTTTATCTTGTATTTGTAATGACCTAAGAATGCACAGATAGTTTACTGTAGCTTGGTAAACACATGGTATTAAACTTGTGCATTATAATCCTAACTCTTTCATAAAACAACAATTTGGATGGGGCAGTGTCCAATCTTCTTCACTAGGTATGTGATTTTTAAATGTTTAGGAGCTCATGATTCATTATCTGTCCACCTCTGCTCATTTTGTTGATGCTTTTGGTCCAGGACTAAATGGGGCAAAAGTGACTTTCCAAAAAGTGCAATAAAAAGCAGTCTGCAATAGACTAGCAGAGATAAGTGTTTGGTAGTTTTTTAGCAGTAAAATACTGATGGCCAGTGGCATGTGTCCAGTTGGTCACAATTGATATGTTGAAGTGCGGGTGTCTACAACAGATACCAGTTCTTACAGGGAGGTTTCTCCCCTTTCCAGTTTTACTTTGATGAAAGATGTTTTATTTTTTATAACCCGAGTCCTATCATTCTATATGGTTCAGATCGCTTTTAAAAGATAATTTATCTCCTGTATGTCTCTCTCTTATCTCCTTCCACATTTGACTTAATGTTGCTTTAATTTTTTCTAAACACATTGAACAAGACAATTATTGGATTTTTATTTATCATGACCCTTGATTCTTTAGGGATGAGAATTTTGGCTCAGAGACATCTCTTTATTTTACCCACTGGAAATTATACAAGGCCTGCCAAAGGATCAAAAGGCAGGCTGAACAGTGGTTGTTGCTTCCACTCTTTGTTGGTACTTGACCTTTCTCCAGGTGGACATATCATTTGATTTTAATTCTTCCCATGTCTTGTGTCAGCTACTCTCTTTGCTCTGTTCCTGTCTCTTTCTCTTGTTTCCTGATGCTGCTTCCAGTGAATTCCCCGTTGCTTCCTGTTCTCTCCTCCTTGGCTGAGCAGTGCTGAACTTTCCTCAGATCTTTGTCCCTTCCTCTTGAAACTGAGCCTTTGGATTACAACCGTCCAGCCTTCTCTTAAAGGAACAGCTTCCAAGTAGCTGCTGCCTGAGTATCAGTTGATAAGAAAAAGAATTGTTGCTTTATCTCTGCCCTCTTAAGTATTTTTCACGGATGACTGATAGACAGCAAACAAACCCGGGTGTATTTCAACGGCACTGTAAAGATCAGTAAGCGAGTAGGCTGCAGATGTTGCTGCTCATATATCAGTGGCAGAACTTTCGAGTTACTAGAAAAATGCTTAATTGCCTGAGGATGCAGACAAAGGTTACTACTCTTCAGTTAGCAGGAAAAGAAGTCCAAGAAATCGACTTCTGCTAGCTCATCAGACTTTGAGAAAGGGTATAACAGTCTTGTTATGACAGGTTGATGGCCATTTGAGATTAGAGATCATCCTCTAATACTCTTTAACATACGGGTCTTTTTCATGCTTTAATGCTAGTAATTTCCATAGCTGCCAGATACCTTCTTGAAAGCCTCACCCTCTATTTGCCCCTCCCTCCTCATGATTCGTCTGGTGGTGTCTTGATATAGCCAGCTCTAAGAGCAACATGTGAATAACGGGCATTTTATGTGCTGCCCTGAACTTCTCCATGGACTGACAAGTGCATCTACTAGAAGAGTGGCTCTGTTGTGCTATAGCCCGTACAGAGCAGGATTTGAGGGAAGATTTCACTAGGTCATGAAAAGGTGAGATGTATGCCTAACATGAAAATGGCAGTATGGGATTCAACATGTTTTGGGAATAGAATAACATAGGCCATTTCCATATCATGAAGGGGACAGTTTTCCTTTGAACTGTTTCTGTGGAGGACATTCATATGTATTACATAAGAGTACACACAGGCATGTTATTGCATACTAGATCAGTCCAGTTTTAGCCTAAGCATGCTACATTTGCTTGTATGTAGTTTTATATCAGTGAGAAATTATATGAGACTTGTAATGGTTTCCATTACTTTTTCTTTCTCTTTTGTTCTAACAGCTACTATCAGTACATTATATTATACATTTATTTTATAATTACACACTTTAAACATATAGCAATTGTATTTTTGCTTTTGGTGTTTTCTGACTGATGTTTTTACCTGTGACTTTTGTGGGTATTTTGTTACTTTATAAAACCTTCAGTTAATAAGTATTTATGTGCTTTGAATTGAGTAGTTGTGAACTTTCTTAGCATCATTTCAGCGACTGGTACCTGTGTATAAACAATACTAAACACAAGTGTATACAGCTAATGTGGTAGAAGAGGAAAATGGATTTTTTTTTGCATTTTTCTAGATGAAATATGTGATATGGTATATTACTTTTTTAATATCATAAATTAAAAGCTTGGAAGATGAAAGTATGTTCTTTAAATGAATGGTTGATCAGTATAAGAGCAAAAGAAAATAATGAAATGGACTTACTCCTTTTTGTCTTTCTCCTCCTTGAAGCATTAAGGCCATAAAATTAGTTTTGTTCCGGTGATGCTTAATATGTTTACTAATAAACTACCTGAAAGATTATGAATTACACTTATGAATCACAGAATATCTTGAGTTGGAAGGTACCCACAAGGGTCATTGAGTCCAACTCTTCAGTGAGTGGCCTGTATCTTTGAGGGCTAAAGAAGCTAGCTTTTTTTTTTCCCCCCACAATCATTATTTGTACAGTTCTTGAGAGGAATTTAGAACTAAGATATGCGTTTCTTTCCTTGTTGGAAATGAAGCTTGACAAGCACAGTAAAACTTTTTTAATAAGCACTCAGAAAATATTTTTCTTGTACATGTAAACATTGTAGTGTGGAGCTGGAATAGGATAAAAAAGTGAAGCAAGCAAAGTCCCAGCCAATGCTGTGGACTAAAATCACTTGGCTGCATGCTGCAGGATTCATTCAGGCTGGCTAAGTCTCAGTGCTATGTTAGGAAAGAATTAGATGAGTGCTATATTTTGCATATCCAGGTTTTATTCTAAAGGACGTCAGAATGCAGCCTCAGAAAGAAGTTGTGATATGCTCTGGTAATTTCCCTACCAGGAGTAAGCACAGTATCAGTGCAGAACGGCAAACCAGAGCTTTTTTTTCTTTGTCCTCTGGACTCTGCCAAAGGGAGTAAATTTGTTTCACAGAGCTGAATTGGTTGTAGGACAAGTTAGTTGCTTGTTGCTAAATATTAAGTTATTCTATTGTTTTACTGCAGTGTGGTAAAACAGATAAAGAGAAACTTGGTATTCCTTTTATTGACGATTATTTACAATATCAAGTTTGTTGACTATGCAAATTGTGCTAAGCATTGCAGAATGTTAAATGTAATTCTTAATACCCCATTCTGAAAAAGCTTGCTTTGGTAAAGAAAGGTAAGTGCTATTTACCTTTTCTTTACTGAGTAGAAGCCAATTCTGTACTTGGTTCTTTAACCAACTAGGGGGTCTGCTCTGAAACGCTGGTCTTTTCTATCCTTCCAACTTAATGAAGGTAGATCCCCCGCCCCCCAACTGATATGTATGACTAATCCAACCATGATACCGGTGTAAAAGTCCTTAGTCTAGAAGCCTTCTTCCTTAGTGAAACAGTAACTCCTATAAGCTTATATATATTAGGAGTTTGTGTTACCTCTAACTTAACTGAGGCTGTCCAGTCTTTCCAGCTGTGTGATCATGTCACCTCTTAATGTTCTTTGTACTGCTGAGAGTCACAACACGCGCGCCTATATCATATTTAACACAGAGTCAAAAGGCAATGGAGCTCCAGGAGATACAGGCAGCACTGGCTTCACAGCAATTCCTCCACTTCTGTGCTATAAGTACCAGACTGGGTAAAGAGTGTAGCTGAGTCCCAGGGTAAGTTGGTGATGAGAGCTCCAGCAGCCCCTGCCAGCTCCCTTCTTCCCAGAGCCAGGGGTTTGGATTACCCAGCAACCCTCCCCCCCCAGAATAACCCTGCTGCTGGTCACCTGACATAGCCATGACATAGGAGCTGCGTTTGACATGTTTGTGAGCAACATGCAGCTCGCAATCCACAGATTGGTTACCCTGACTTAGGCATTAGCTCACTTAGAAAATCTGTATTTCAGAGTTTTAATCCAGTTGCTGATGTTCATATGGGCTGTAATGCATGTTTTCCAGTAGTGTGTCGGTGTCTAGTGTTGAATTGCATGACTGGTCTAACACATAGTCTGTACGTTACTTGTTTTAATTTTTTTTCTTTTTTCTTTTTCTTTAGACAGGGGATTTGGCTTCTGTGCAACTAGCCGGAACTCCAAACAGATGGGAGGTCTTGTCTGCAGCTCCTACCACTATAAAGGATGAAGCTGGTAATATAGTACAGATTCCAGGTGCTGCCACAGTAACTTCAAGTGGGCAGTATGTCCTTCCTATTCAGAGTTTGCAAAATCAACAAATCTTTTCTGTTGCACCAGGATCAGATTCGTCGAATGGTACAGTGTCTAACGTACAATACCAAGTAATACCCCAGATCCAGACAGCGGATGGCCAGCAGGTTCAACTTGGCTTTGCAGCCTCTTCTGATAATGGCAGTATAAATCAAGAAACTGGTCAAATTCAGATCATTCCTGGCTCTAATCAAACCATCATTGCCTCTGGAACGTCTTCAGCTAATATTCAGAATATCTTATCTAGTCAGTCTGGTCAAGTCCAGGTTCAGGGAGTTGCAATTGGTGGTTCATCTTACCCTGGCCAAGCACAAGTAGTTGCTAACGTCCCTCTTGGACTGCCAGGAAATATTACTTTTGTACCCATCAATAGTGTCGATCTAGATTCTCTGGGACTTGGCAGTGGTTCTCAAACCATGACAGCAGGCATTAATGCAGATGGACACTTGATAAATACTGGACAGGCCATGGATAGTTCAGATACTTCTGAAAGGACTGGTGAGCAAGTTTCTCCTGAAATTACAGAAACTGCCACTGATAATGACTTATTTGTGCCAACGTCATCTTCATCGCAGTTGCCCGTTACCATAGACAGTTCGAGTATATTGGAACAAAATGCAAATGACTTGACCACAACCAGTGGTCAAGTTCATAGTTCTGATCTTCAGGGAAATTACATCCAGACATCAGTCTCTGATGACACGCAGGCTCAGAATATTCAGGTCTCCACAGCACAGCCAATTGTACAACACATACAGCTACAAGAGTCTCAGCAGCCAACCAGTCAAGCCCAGATTGTACAAGGTATTGCGCAACAGACAATCCACGGTGTGCAAGCAAGTCAAAGTGTATCTCAACAGGCTCTTCAAAATCTTCAACTGCAGCTGAATCCTGGAACTTTTTTAATTCAGGCACAAACAGTGACCCCTTCTGGGCAGATAACCTGGCAGACATTTCAAGTGCAAGGAGTTCAGAACTTGCAGAACTTGCAAATTCAGAATGCACCTGGTCAACAAATAACTCTGACCCCTGTGCAGACTCTCACTCTTGGCCAAGTTGCAGCAGGTGGGGCGTTGACGTCAACTCCAGTTAGTCTAAGCACTGCTCAATTGCCAAATCTACAGACAGTTACAGTAAACTCTATAGATTCTGCTGGTATTCAGCTGCATCAAGGAGAGAATGCTGGCAGTCCTGCAGGTATTTATTTTACTCTTTTTGCAGAAAATTCTTTTATATTACTGCATGTTGTTGTTTTAAATGGTGATTATTGGAACATCATTGTCTTGCTGCAAAAGCCTACAAAATACAGTGGGTTAAACTTAGTGATGATAGATTTTATTTGAAACTACTGTTCCATTAGAACAGCATAATGTAGTCCTACCTCACTTCTTTTAGTATAAGCTCCTGTAACTCCCAATTGGTCCTCCTAGTTAACAGCACTGCAATGTTTATCAGTGCTTACAAGTCTTACCATGCAGAAGATCTGCATACTAAATTGAAAGGGGGAAAATCTGGCTATTGACTACCACTCTTGTAAGGGAACAGTATCATAAACATGCCCATTCTTCCTTCTCCTGAATAGATGAAGTTTCTGTGGAAAATCCAAATATTTCTGTTGATGCGATTTTTTTTCCCCCCTTGAAAATTTTCAGGCCACTGAGGTGCTGTTATTCATCTGCTCTTTTGTTAAATTCATTTCCTTCTGATTTAGTATCAGTGTAGCTATGATGTAGGAGACTCATGTAAGCAGAAGTGAAACAAGCGTGTAAATATCAAAATGGAGTCTGTGCTTAAGAGTGTGAATTTCCAGTACTGCTTATTTGCATTATGTTCCAGAATGTACACTCATTAATGATAAATTTCACAGTGAGTTTTATGTCTGTAAGCAGGGAAGAAATACTCTTTTCTTAAAATAGGTGTTTCTTAATGTGAGAAAAAATAAAAGTGTGTGTTTATCTTGATACAGTACATTCCAAATTTCAAGGCATAGCTTCCTTAAAAAAAAAAATAAAAAAAAATGATTGTAGTTCAGGAGATTCTGCTGTACCAGAAGCCATTTAATCTCATCATTGCAGGGTTCTGCCCAGACTAATTATGAGGGGCAGGGTGAGCAGTAGAGGTAATTTGGGAGGGAACTGTTGCACAGAGTATCTTGGGAATCACTGCTTTACTATAATCATGTGATCCAAGGCTCTAGTTTATCAAGGTATTGAAGCATAAGTATGTAAGACATACATGTTTTGCATTGTATATCTATTTAACATTGTGAGAAGAATGCAATGTTAACTGAAAAATGCTTAGAGGACCTGCTGAATTTTGTTTGTTTCAAAAGGCTACTAATACATATACAGTTATTGATACTGGTGTTTTATATGTCAAGAGGCTTGATTTCCTTTTGAAATCTAAAATTTGAGTGGAAAATAATACCCTGGGATGTTTTTTAGTTCATTTTGTTTTGGAATTGACTTTTATATTATGAACTTACCATAAAGGCAGAATTACTCAGCTAAGGCTGCTCTTCATTGGCTTGTAGGCAGGAGTGCTAAACAGATGAGTGCTGTTTACAGCATTTGCTTTGCTGGGTAATCTTGATTCTTATATTTTCCAGTGACCACAGAAAATCTTGGTTTATCTCCATGACATCTTGTTACCTATGAAGACATAAGATATGGAGATCAGTAACAGAAAGCATGTATTGTGCATGTTAATACAGCTAAAGTCAGATATCAGAATGTAAATCTTGGAAAAAGGACCTGGGGTTAATACTAAATACAAGGAGGATGAGAACTTGTTTATTTTTGAGATTATATTTGATATGTAGCTAATGTTACTGATTGTGAAGCAATGTAGCAGAAAGTTGAGAAGATAGAAAAGAAGCAAAGAAAAAAAAGACACATGACAAAGAAGTTGAGCCTGCTCTGTGTCATGTGTATCACTTTTTGTGTTGATGGTTCTTGAGGATATTTCAATGGTGTTCATAGTAAAATGCAAGGGAGTTCCATCAAACATTCTTTAGCTGTATTTTTCTGTGGGGAATTTCACATGGGAAGGCAAGACACTAAATGGGATATATAAAATGTGATTAAATAGGAAGAAGTACTAGATGAATAGCAGAAACTATTGCCTGAAGTGAACAGCTATAAACACCTGATTATATTAAAGATAAGGTGGATATTTATAGTGACATTTTTCCTACTTGTCTAGGAATAGTAAATGGACTGCAAGGCATTAAAACTGCCATCCCCTAACTTTGGGGAGAATGTAATCGGTCCCTCCTTTATGTTAGAAGAAACTCACTTTTCCAAAGTAATGATCAGTGTGACACTGCTTCTAACTAACAGACTGAATTATTTTGATTGACCTTCAGTGTCTTTTCCATGTGTGTCTGGTATTTTGTCTATATCAAAGTTGTCTGAGAGAATCTTTTTCGGTGTTCTTTCTGTTCTTATTTATAACCCCTCACAATATGGTACGCACCCTTTCTTCAGGTTGAAGAACAAATATGCAATTAGAAGCAGATAATGAAGTTACAAAATTTTTTTTGAACTCAAAGGTTCTTTTGCAAATAAAGAAAATTGTTTAATTTTAAACTGAAAGAGGAAGGTATGGGGAAGGGACAGCAGAATGAGAGAAGTTAAAGGGTGTGAAGCTACTTGATTCTTTTTTCCTGCAAACTACCAACAAGCTTTGAAGGAAGATAGAAGTGTTTCCCTGTATTTTCTCCCCCCAAGCTGAATTATGCACTTCCTTTCATAACAAGTAGAGTCAGGCTGTAATTTCTGTTTTCATTTAAGGAAATTTTTCTACCTGAGGCAGAAATAAAAAGAACCTATTCCTAGTCTTGGGACCTACTGCTTGAGGTCCAAATAATGTCTTTTGCTGTATTAACAGTGTAGCTGTGAAAACAGTTAGGTTTTGGATTTCGGTTGTTACAGCCCTCTGTGAGAGGTGTTCTTCCAAGGCTCGCTTCCCAGGTAAGCAACAGAGGACATCTTTACTGTACTCATGAGTGTGTGAGAGAGAAAAAATGTCTACACCTAGGTCCAACATTTGGTTTGCATAATGGAAAGCTGTCAGAACCTTAAGACAAAGCTAATAGCTCTGTACAGTAGATGTACAGTTTTCTTTGAAAAATGTACAGTAATTATGTTTCTACCAAAATGTCCACTTTACCAGGCGTACGTATGCAGCAACTTCTATTGCACTGAAAGTCTTGACTGAGGTTTTTTTAATCTTAGAATATTTATTAGGGCTCATATTCCTCATTGTGCTTAGTGTTGTCTTGTGGTGAAGGGAAGGGTATTGGTTAGTCATAGCTGAAACTCTCTTCAGCATTGCTTTTCAAACAAAAAGCTATATCAAATAGTATCTACATGTTAAGCACTGGCAAAGAGATAACTTTCTCACCAGTGTTTTGGCTTCAGTCTTTTGGTCTTGAGAGGAAATTAAACCTGAGAAAGCTCTCCAGTAGTCTACTCCTTTTGTTGGCAGTTTGTAATAAAATACTACATTGTATGTAACAAAAAGAGCCATTACATGCACAGTTCACATTACTCTTTAGTGACTTACCTGTATAAGAAAGGTGGGTTTTTTAATTAGCATGTTTATATGGATTTTTTTTTTCTTCAAACATTTTGTATAAAGTAGTATTTCTTTTGGAAAAATACTGTGTACTGAAATGTACCAACCCATCCCCTTCCTCCCCTGGCCCTGCCATTGTCCAGACAAAGGAAACTTTATGGTGTTAATCAAAATCTAATCTTATTAGTATCTCTGCTAATTTATTAATATATTGATTCACAGTTTTGGATTGGTTATTCCTGGAAAAAAAACCCAAACAAAACAAAACCCAGCAAATGTACCAGCTCTTATATAGGTTGCTTAATGTTTTAGGGATGCTGGATACATTTTTTTTTTTTTTTAATATATATGTACTTCTTTTGAGTATTCCAGTATCATCTGAAGAAACTAGCAAATGACCTGAAAGAAAGTAGCATTGGCTTGAGCACGGACTTTTCTTCTTATCAACCCAGTCACACTCAGCTGGAAGATTAATTTATTTAGAGAAAAAACCCTACAGTTTTCCAGATTGGTCTACAGTTGGAATTAAGTCAAAGGAGTTCCTTTCAAGAGTTGAGTCAAAGTATCACTGCAAAACTGGGATCTTAATTTCTGCCTCTTTCTTCCGGCTTCTCTACAGGAATGTACACAGGTCCTTGTAGGATCCCTTTGCCTGCTGCTGTTGAACTTAAAGTCAGGGCTGTTGATCAACTTACACCAGTTGATAGTGAGTGGGAGTGGTTGGCTGTTTGTGGTGGAGACTTCATTCCATTCCTGCCAGAACCTGATGTCTTATGCTGGAGTAATTTAGCTGCTCTAAATTTGGCTGAAAAAGTGCCTGACAATTTTCAAGGAAAATAGTTGCCCAGGTGACAACTTATCTTTCATCTGCTGGTATCTTGTGAGGCTTTGGTCTAATATCTTTTTTGTAAAAGAGTCTAAACCCCCAAACCAGAAAAATTAAAAACAGAGCATTCACAGTTTTACTTGGAGGGATGTCCGTTTCAATCTTCTAATGCTTCTGGTGAAATAGTGCAGAATACTACTTAAAGCATAGCTTTCTTCTGGCATGTAGAACTTTAAGTTTTGGCTGGTTTTCAGTATTACACAGCTTAGTATTTTCTCTCTCTTTTCAAGTTTCAGGTTTTTAACCTTATTAATTTTAAGTTATGCAGGTTTTCCTTCTAAGGCATTCTTTATACCAAGGTTTTGAGACAAGGATATGGTATTATGAAATTGAATCTGATTTTAAAAAGTCTTGTGAAATGCATGAAGTAAGCTGAAACAATGATGTTGAGTAAATATTTTCATCTGACAACATCTGTTTAGGGCTATCCGATTTTGATTTGAGGCATTTAGTTTGTGTGTTGTCAAATCAAAACAGTTAAAAACAATTCCCCCACTGTTTTATATGAAGATTAAAATTGGAAACTGATGAATTTAAGTTAGTGCAGGAATTAGAGCTGTTTATGTATCAATCTTGTGTAAGTAGTTTGCTTATAGCATGCTTAAATTACATTCCTTATTTTAGCATCATTTTCAAAGGAAATTAATAAATTGTGGAAGAATTAGATGATCATGCTTTATGTGTTTCACAGTTTTGCTTATAACAGCACATAGTAAATTATCTCACTTCAAGTGTAAGAAAGTTTGCAGAACTATAGTTAGTCTGGTTAATTTTTTAATGCAGTATCATTGCTGTGGAGTAGAATTAGATTTTTTCTTCAAATTCTTGAAAAGATTGAAGTGTCGCATTCTTCCTTTTCATGTGTTTTTCTGCCCTGTTTTCCAAACCAGCTTCGCTATACAGCCCGTGGTGATGGGGTGAAACCTGCTTTCATACATGTTACTAAGTAAATATCTGTCATGTATGCTGAGTGTCTGCAGGTGCAACTTAGATTCTCCAGGTTAAGGAGGTTAGCCTGAGTTATCTTAGCCTCAGATATCCTCAGGATGTTCACAAAAGAATATATTACCCAGTTTCAGATGCTCGTTCCTTTTTCTTTTTTCAAATACCCTTTTTACACATACTCCTGAAGCAAAAGGAAAACTCTCATACGTCTGTGGGGGCATATAGCAGGTATCCATGAAGTGAAAGAGGCAAGGGATTTTATTTCCAGTACTGCTTCAACTTAAAAAAGACTGGAAACTCATCTTCTGTCTTTTTGCAGTCTCAACACTTTGGGTCCATTGTTTCAGGTTTTGTGCAGTTTTCTTGCCTTTTGAACCTCCTGACAGGATCACATACTTTGGTTTTGATGTCTCAGATCCAAACCAAACTTGTCAGTGCATCTGGCTCATAAGAAGTATCTGAAGTTTCTTCTGAGGACAATGGCAGTCTTTTCATAATGCCAGGAATGCTCACCAGTATCCTAGTTGTTATTGCCCTCTTGAAGATCAGGCTGCGTTGTACGTGGGTTGTCTTTTACTGCTTGGAGAAGACAATTTTTTTTTCTAAAGGTAGTAATTTTTAAGGACAAAAGGAGATAAAAATACACATTGTCAGTGCCACGTCCTCATAATATATCATACAGAAATGATAGTTCTCAGTCTGCATTTGAACTTCATGCCAGTCTTTAATTCATGTATTCCACGTATGTTTTGTGCTTCATTTAATCAAAATGTTTTCCTGTATCCTAATAAGTCACTTGCTGTGCAGTATATTATATCAACAACAGCATCATCATTGATTTAAAAAAAACTACTTTTTAGTCTAATTGTTCATATAATACCATTTTGAGTGGCATTAATTCTTTTGTTAATTCTTTGAGTCTTTGTTTACCCTCTTTCAGTATTATCACAGTACTAGCTTTTTTCTAACCCACTGGAGCACTCACATGGTCAAAGGCTTACAGCATTAAAACCACAGAGAGCTCTTCAGCCTTCTCTTTAAATGTGTTGAATGAAAATTATCCTAATCTGTTGATTTATTAAGTGTTTACTTCAGTAGCTGTTTTTACATCTTCCTGACTTACTGTCAGTGGGAAGCTTTTCATTCTCATCTAACAGTAGGACCATTGTTTGACTTTTACCTAAATGCAGAACAGAAACACTGAACAGTTCTGTCTTCCTGAATTACTGCTGACAGTTCTGTTGTATGGCCCTAGTAGCGCTCTGATACTCTTCTGTGTTGAAGTACTTGATTTTGCTGCCCAGTCTTCTTGCTTTCCTTACATATTTCTGCAGTTCCTGGCTTCTTTTATGTGAAGCATGATCGACTTCTTCCCCCTTTGTAGTTCCCCACTCTTACATTTTCAACCATGAGTAAAACGGAACAAGTAAGGGCATGCTGCAGCAGGCATGACTGTCTGTAAGAATCCCAAAATCTTGAGGATCTGTAGACAGCACATCTCACAGGAGTACAGTTACTGTAGGGTAAGCAACTGTTCTTTGATGCATAATGTGTGTTGTGGTAACCCTGGCATAAGTACTTTCCTGATTCAAATTCTTAAATAATTGGCTTAGAATAATGAATAGGATCACTTGGAGATACAATTTCTTGCAAGGAAAAAAATCTGTAGCTCTGTTTTCAATCATTTTGCTGGTACTGCTTGGATATTTAGTATTGTGAGGTCCTGCTCGTAGACTTGTACACAACAGTTGTTTTTCCTCAAAAAAATTAAAATCTGCTTTAGAGCTATTGAATCTAGATGACAGTTTTTCTTCTGAGTTGAGGTTCATATTTCAGGGTGACATTCTGTAATGTATCTTATGTTGCCTTGTAATTTATTGCATGATAAAAATGCCTCAATTCATACTTAGATTTTGGGGGGCAAATCAGAGCAAGAATCATTAACTCTGTTGAGTTTCCCATCTGAAAGACTTGCACAACTGGTCAACTAGTAGAGAGAGCTTAATTTAGATTGTTTAGTTGAGAAAGTTTAGTTTAGATGGGAATGAACAAGGGCAGCATCTAAGAAACTTGAACATCTTTATTAAAGCTTCCTCACATCTAGAGATTTAAGGCAAGATGAGTCATGAGACTGAAGGAATGTGGGTTGCACTGTAGAGAAAGCTAAACAAAATTAACAAGGGAAGGCGCAAAGGAAATGGGAATTCACATCTGTTTTCTTGGGAGAGGTAGGATGAGAATCCTCTGGAAAAATAAATGAATAGACCTGTCTGATTAAAACGACATTGAAATGGCAGACAGTCAATTGTGATGTTGTGAGGAAATTGGTGTGAAGGTATGTACAGTGCTGCTGCAAATTTGTTTTCAGTTGAAAGACTGTATTTCTGCTTTTCCAATCAGGAACTTGTAAAGCTTAGTTGAGTAAAAAGGCTACTTTTGGAACAAAATTGTACGCCAAGATCCCAATTTCCATCTTTTAGAGATAAGCAAAACCTACACCAAATCTAGCACACTAAATAAGGAGTTGAACAGGATATATGGGTTTCAAAATCTGTTGGCAGTTTAAAACAGTATTTTTGTCTAAATTTCACCTTTGTACTTATCCAATACTAAGTCTTGAAATTAATTAAGAAGAAAGGGCATATAAAAATTTGAAAGCGTGGAAGTAAAGCACTAGTAAAGGAAACGTAACGTTCATTTAGCCTGTGTCTAATTGATAGAAGACAAAAAGTTGCCTCAAATTTACCAGTGTTTCCATCAGCTTGTCATGACTTTAGGGATTATGTAAATTCTTTTAGGCCCATTTTTTTGCAGAATATGTGTAAAACCTCTCAGTTGAGGCTGAATTAGAGTGGATCACATCTAGAAGAACACCAAGGGAGAAATACAGTCTCTGATATCTATATGAATTTGCATAGTCTCAAATTCTTTTACATTGGAGAAGACTTAATCTTTTGCTCTTCTCCATGGTTTGCCCTTTCGACACTTTCATGAGTAGCACCCCCTCCTCCTCCGAAAAATAGTCATAGAATTTTACCTTATCTCTTGCAATAATGTAAAACCTCCTTGGAGGGCAACAGACTCACTGATTCCAAGTACCTTATTTGAGGCAATCACATTCAGTATGGGTTTTGATGCAATCCACTCTCTGCTATACTACATCCTGGAGAGGCTAGATAAACACTTTATCTATTGATTCTTCTTTTAATTGTGTTTTATTTAAAGTGCCATCTACATAATTAAGTATTAAAAAGTCCTGTCTGTAAATTGCCAGTTTACGTTGTACTTTTCTGTGTGCCTGGAGTAGAAGATAGTCCTTCTGAGGATTAACTAACGCAATAGCTAGACTTTCTGTCTTACCAAGATAACCAGGAAACACAGCACAAAATTACAAACACAGTACTACTTTTCCTTCATTTCAGTTGTACATTTTTAAAAATAATGCTATGAGCTATTGTATACCTATGTAAATTGTATTTTCTCCAGTATCCTCAACTGTTAGGAGTGTTTTGTCTGTCCCTCATTTTTTTTTGGTCCACATAATTTTCTTAATTATGCCTCTACCATTATAAAACTACTACAAGTCTTTGTGCTGCTGCAGTAATGGTGGTATTTGGGAGGGACTGGGAATAGAGAGATACTGATGAAAAAGTAGACGAAACTCACGATGGAAGTTTGTGAAGTGGAACAAACATTGCATAGAAGGTATAAAGTCATGGATACTGGCATGCAGTAATAGACTTTCTGGACATGCTTCTATTTTTAGGTATATCTCTGTTATTGGAATGTGACTTTAGGAGGTCAGTATAATAGGAGAAATATGGAATTTTTAATTTCAGTAGTGGAGTTGGGTTTTGGGAGCATAGATCCATACCCTAATTTGATCCATTCATCTTTGCCAGGACATTTTTTTTTTTTAAAGTATATATTTGCAGTCTTAACTGGATTAATCTGTTGACTGTGCAGACATGCTATATGCCAATGTCTAATATTAGTGAGATCATACTGAAATTATCTTCTTAGTACTGGGTGTTATGTTATTAACAGTATTTAATTCTTATTTTAAATTAAAACATAATTAATACAGTGTATGTTTTGTGAAACATTTGATTGGTAAAAGAATGTTGACTATGGTGTGTAACATATCCAGTCTTAAAGAACTGCATGGAGAATTGCGTTGGCCTCTGCCGGCAGCCTTGGCACTTTGCTGCCTTTAAAATTCCTATTATGTGCCTTTTTGTGCAAGAGTGAATCAGGCTTTTGCTTTTTTCTAAAGGTGCACTAAGTGAATGTATTAGTATACTTGGTAGTATCTAACTTGAAAGATAATTCTATAAACTTTATGTTGTATAGTGTTCTAATATTTGCTTTTGTAAAATTAATTCTTTATATACAAATTATTACAGGTAATAAAATTATTTCATAGGTGAGTCTCAGAAAATTACTTAATTTTGTATGAAAGGTAGTTTGGTGGTTAGGGCAGAAGACCTGAAGTCACCACAGGTTTTCTAGGTCTACAGGTGAAAGATTTGTTATGTTGTTGTCTGAAATGGTAAACTTGTTATGGTAACATTGAAGCTCAGTGTGCAGATGGCTTTGGACAAGCGTATCACAGTAGTACCACATGTATAAAAGAGTCAGCAGAAGTCAGTGTGCTAGCTCCTGGATTCCCACAGGTCAGAGCCTGTCATGTTCATGCAAGCTTAATTTCTAGCATTGACTTTTGCAGCCAAACTAGATAAATATTCTAGACTGCCCTGTTTCTGACCTGAAATTCTCTTCCCAATGCAGTGGTTTCCTAGGGAATTACTTTAACTGTAGTTACATCAGTGATGTAGTGTACAGCACAATCCTGCAAATGGTTATGCATGTGCAAAAAGAAGTTAAACAGGTGTTGGAAATGACTGAAAGATACACAGCTTCAAGAAAATTTAAAAAAGAAACCCACCTTACAGAAATTATTGTGGCTGGGGTTCAGCTTTCTAAAATGATATATGTAAACTGTCTTTTTTTGAAATCCAGACTTTAAGCTCATTGGGAATACAGAATAGTGTTTGAGGGGAAAAGTGTTCCTATTAAAATGGAAATTTGTTAAAATAGTTGTTGTTAGGATGCTGTAATTAGTTCTTGGATTAGATTGAATGAATGCTCTGTAGGGAGAGGGCACACATACTTGTCAATGTCCATCCTATGAAGAGTAATTAGGAGGCTTTTTTACATCCATGAAACTGCTAAGACCTATTTTGACTACTGATACATCAAAACATTGAAGTGGTTTCTGTGTTGCTTTCCTTTACCTAATTCTCTGTCACACTCTTCCCTAAATGTTTTCTTCTCTGTGTATTGTGGAAAAGGCATAAATTTCAGGTGACAAGGGGAAGATGGAACAAAGACATGGATTTATTTGTTTTCCTTAGGTATCTTGGTCTTTCTCAGGCCAAAATGTTTTATTAGATTGATTTCTCACACTACTTTATATATCACTGTGCATACTGAAAATTTCTGAAGACCATTGAGGAAGGCTGTTTCCACTGCATGTGACAGTAATTTAGAAATACTGTGGAAAGAGAAATGGCTACTCAGGGTAATGTGAAACCTACGTTTACATTTTTTCCCACCTCTGTCCAATCTCTTGTTCCTCAGTTTTTCCCAAGTTTCAAGCAAGCACTGTTCTCCTCATGACAGCACTCCTCACCAAGAACAGTTCAGACTTAAACTTTAATACTTCATTATAGCTTCCCTTTAACTTTGAAATGTACAGTAAGATAAACTTTTTAAATATGTTACAGGTTACAAGGGCACAGAAGCAATTGTCAGTATGCACCAAAGGATGTTGACTTTTGACTGACATAGTGCTCTCAAGAGTAAAAAGATTTGATCATTATGGTTTCCTTTTCTCTAATGGGCTACTTATGGGTCTGTGTTTGTTCTTTTCCTTAGATATTAGGATTAAAGAAGAGGATCCTGATCCAGAAGAGTGGCAGCTCAGTGGTGATTCTACACTGAATACCAATGATCTAACACATTTGAGAGTACAGGTTGTAGATGAGGAAGGGGACCAACCACATCAAGAGGGAAAAAGACTGCGACGAGTAGCATGCACATGTCCCAACTGCAAAGAAGGTGGTGGAAGGTATGTAATGTCCTATAATGCATACAATGATGAAAAAACAAATAATGGGTGAGAAAAAAAGGAGCCTTTGTTCACTGCAGTTGTCTGCAGTGAGGAAACTAGAGGTATGCAAAAGAGCTTATGCAATAAAGGACTACCACTTTTATTTCTGGGTTTTCAGATGAACAGGCTGATTATTCCATCCTTTCTGAGTTACTCCATTGAGATTAGTTGAAAAAATCTGAAGTTACATGTCATCTAGTACAACAGAATGGGATAGAACATTGCCCTAAATAATATGAAAATGAAATATTTCAGAATATGCACATCTGTGATTGGCTTCCTATCCTATGTCAAGGACTTGATTAAATCCTGTGTTCCTGCATTTCCTCTGTGATTGAGCATTTTTCCCTGATTGATTGCTTTAGAATGTGACAAAAAATAAGTTACCCTGGTTTTCTTAGTCATTGGTTTCCTAGGAAAAACAAGGTTTGTATAATAACAACTCTTAAGTACCGAGTTTTGAATTATCTGATTGTTTTCTGTCAAAGTTAGTGGAGATTTAACTAACAAAACGTTACTAAGTTCCAACTCATAAAACTTCAAGGTTTCATTGGAAGCCATGTTTTATTACTGTGCATCTCATAAAAGTATTATCCAACTTTTTGTTATTATAAAGGTTTTATTCTACTTCAAAACACTTCGTTTTAAACATCGCAATTATGGATATAAGAGCGGAAGTGGGGATAATAAGCTGCCTTTTGCAAGTGAAAATATTTAGGTGTCTTTGTGCTTGACAGAACTGTGCAGGGGCTGCTTTCCAATACACTAGATTTTGTCCATTTTGATTATAGTTTCTTCTTTAAAATGAAAGTCTTTGTTTTTTTGGGAACTAAAGCGCAGATTACTAAAATGTCTTTAAAGAGTCTGTCAGTGTCCAGAGGCACTAAGAGTTCTAATAGTACTGGCTGAATTATATCTGTTGTCAAGTCTCGTGTGAGTTCTTTCTGTATATACTAGATAGCTTCCTTGCAAGCAACAGAAAGGTAGTATCTCAGGCAGCCATGCCAAGTAAGTATTAAGTGTTTAAGACAAAAGCACTTTGATACATTTACATTACAAACAAAGCTAGTGATATTATCTGCAGGTTATACAGCATCTTAGTCCATCAGCTTCTTCTTGTTAAATTTCTATGTGTAGTTCACTGCATCATGGCACAGACATTTCTAAGTTCTTGGTGAATTTTTGCAGTGAAGATTTTCTAAAAGTACACCTGTGGTTGAGGTTTGTTTCAGTTAGGGAGAAAACTCTGAAAACGTGATTTGCGCTGCCTGTACTCTTAGGAAACAGAGATTTCATATTTCATCTTTCTTATGCTCTATTCCAAACTACAGTGGCTTTAATTTAGAAAACTGTACTGCAAAATCCTCTTCCTCCTGAGTGGAGTTGCTGTAACATGAAAAAGTTGAAGCCCAAGAGAGAATTTTTTTGAGAGATGGTTTTGATGCAGTCTGGAGAAGGGCGTAGTCTGACTGAAACTCGGATGTGGAGTTTTAGGGAAGAGTTGAGCTAGGAGCTAGGACAGAGTTTAGATAAATGAGAATCTGAAGTCCACTGTAAAGGAAGGCCTGGACACATCAAATGTACAAAGCAACTACAAAAAGTAGGACAAGGAGTCAGGATGTGCGAGGAATTAGAACTAGAACAGAAACAGGATAACGAAAGAGACAGTGGTGGGGAAAGAGAAAAAGAGTGAAAGTGCTTACAGTTGCTAGAGCAACTTTCCCATTGGAATGTAGAATTCTTTTACAGTCTAGGAAAAAGGAGTAAGCCCACTTGGAGGAATATTTGAGTGTTGGTCGTATTCCGTAGCTGCTACAGTTACTTGTATATGCTGTAATTCTGAGTTTTGACTTGTCTTTGAACTCAGCTGGTGACTTGGGGGGGGTTCACATAAGAGGGCATTTGCTTTGGTAAATTTATTCAGATAGTATTTACAATTCTTAAAATGATGTTAAGAGTTACAAATTGAAAATTGAGCAAATGCTGAAGTTAAGATATCCTGGGCAACTTTAATTTAGTCCCTTGTGCATATACATTATCACTTGGTTTCTAATTACATGACTGCATACTACTTTTTTTTCATATGATCCCAGTGCCATTCAGTGGATGGGATGGATGATGCACAGGAAGTGAATCAGGGCTGTGTAATGATTGTCACCTGCTTCACTTATTGCAGAAATTGGGAGGCGTTTAGGGAATGAGATACGGGACTGCAGCAACAGGGCTCTGAAGTTTTGGAGGTGTTTGTCTATCCACCCCACCTTGTCCACTGCAGAAGTACTGAATTCATTCCTGTAAAGAAGTCGATTGAGATGAATTGTGAACATCTACAGTACTCTAAGAAAATATACTTCTGCTATGTTGAACTTGACACCTCAAGCTGGTGGGTGTTTGACAATTTTGGCCTTAATCTCTTTCTGCCTAATATTTGGATGTACAAAGTGACTGTACTAGTTCAAGTTCACTACACAGGAATGTTACAGGATGATAAATCCAATAATGTTTGTGAATTGCTTAGACACTGTGAGTATTATCAATATCTATGATGAGCAAAAAAACCTTGGAGAAATGAATAATTCTGTATTTAACATAGTACTTAGATAATACGTAACTAGTAAGACAAGAAAAGCACATTAAATGAGTATGAAAAAATTAATAGTGTTTCACTCAATATTAGTGCTCCTATGCACTGAATGGAGTAGGAAAAGGCATCACATGCAGACTTCATCATAATTCATCTATTGCACAGCCTTAGCTTTGGTATTTCTTGCATTTTATGGTTTTTTGGATACAAAGGGAGTTGAGAAGTTTTCTGTTTTTTTGCTTTGGGTTGGTTTTTTTATTATTATTTTTGATAGAGGAATTGGACTATATTGCAGTCTTCAGATTTATACCAGTTCTGTGAAGTGGGAAGCCACTATTACCTTTATCTTACTTGGCGGTAGGGAAGGTAAGGAAAGAAAGAGGATGATGTATTAGATACGAAAATTGATACCTTATAGCCTGAAGCTTATACAGTAAATGGGGAATAAGCAGGTGGGGAGAGAGAGAGAGAGACATACCTCAAAGGATGACTCTGATTTCAAACAGGCTGTATTAGGCTTCTAGTTTAGGGTGTCTGAACGTAGGTAGAAAGTTCAACCTCCTCTCAGTTACATCTAGAGATTTCATCCTCCTCTCAATTTACATCTGGAATTACATTCAGATGTAACTACTACTGTCTGGATCTATAGAGGAACTGTGCTCGTGAGTACCATTTCAGGTATGTAACTCAAAAATACACATTCTTAAAAGAACTAAAAAGTATGTGTTTTACCTTGGAAATACTTGATGTTCTTCCTGGAAATACTACTGAAAATAAAATTTAGTTTCTCAGTGGATGAAGGTGTTTCCTGCTGAAACTGTTGCAGCCTGCTAAGTTACTCAGAAACATGGTTTTCAGTCTTTTTAAAGCTAAAATGTACTATGAAAATATTTAAATATTAATTGATTTTAAGACTCCAGTCGAGGAGTAGGCCTGAATCACATCCTTTTACTCAGCAATATTGTTTGCTGGCCAGTGCAGCAAGAAAGGCCTCCTAGCATGATATGGTGGGGCATAGTGCCAGACTGTCACAGCTGTGAAGTGTCTGGATAGAATTTGGCTCGTGTCCTGTCAGTTTAGAGCACACATGAAGCAAACATGCAGATGGCTATATGAAGCTGTGTAGAATAAATACACTTAGTTACTAAGATACAATAGTCATGCGGATTTCATTCTGTGGATCCCTAACTTTCCCCTCACTTTGGAGTCCTCTAAGGAATTCTGTCACCAATTAGGTGAAGTGCTTAGAAGTATGTTTCTTACACCACCAACGCACAGTAAGCTGATCGTGAGTTGAACCTTGGTTTCCTTCAGTCTAGACTAAAGGTGCAGTGAAGCAACCTCAAATGACTGACTCAGGAATCTTAAAATTGTTCTAAGGGAATTTTGATGTGATTTCATTTAATTTGTGTACCATATCATGCCAAGTTACAAAATATTTGTAGTGATTACCGTGGAAAGGAAGACTATAGTATATTTGGAGAAGGTGTGAGGATGAAATACCAAATAAAAAAAGATATTCTATATACAGAAATATATTCTCAAGTGCAGAAATATATTTTGTTGTAGTAGGTACAGGCTGAGCACTTCTTAGGATTATGTGGCGTTGGACAGGCAATTAAAGGCACACAACAGTGGGATCCTGTGGAGAATTGTTTCAGTTACCAAGACAGTATAAAGGAGAAGAGCCATGGCTGGTCCTTTGCCTTGCACTGCAATTGCCTAATGCCTTCAGCCACCAAACAAGTGCACCTGAGGAAGAGCTGTCTGGAACTGAGTCATTAGAGAAAGGTGAATGTAGATCCTGAGCACAGTGGAACAGGTTACGGTAAGGCAAATGGAGGAATGCAGAAAATTTCGTCCTTGGAGTCTGGTGAGCTGGGTACTTTGGCCTGGGAGATGAATGCCACTGGAACTGTTCCAGGTACAGTGAGTTTTGTGTGGTAGCCTAGCCATCTGTAGAGGCTGAGAAACTAGAAAAGAAGGGGGGCAGTCTAAAGGTGTTTTGCTAAATGCCTTTGAGATTTGACTGAATGTTCAAAACTTGTGAGTATTGAGCTTTGTTGTAGGTGTCACATAATATCTGATGTTACAGTTAATTTTCCTATTTAATCTTGGCTGGAGGGAAGGCCGGAGAAGAGTGTAAACCTGACAGTTTAGATTTAGCAAAGGTTACCAAAAATGGGTGTTTCAGCTGAGATAGGAGATGTAAAAAAGTTGATATTTGTCCTACTGAAAAGAAGTGGTGATATTTCAGAACGTTTGAAAAAGGAAAATCAAGGCAAAAATACTATTGCTAAAACTAATAATGATGGAAGAGCTTAAGATGTCAAGTGAAGTGTCAGAGAATTTTTTGCATGAAATTTATAAAGAAGCTGCATAAAATAGGCAAATGAACTTTTTGTGAGGTTAAGGATTGAGTGGTGGCAATAAATACAACAAAATTAGATAGATAAGCAGAATCTCTTCTGTCACTGTGTCCATAGGCTCATATGATTCTCCTGTGACAACAGCAGGGTCAAAAGCCTTTTGGACTCTGCTTCTACTGCCATTGAATTTGTTCTGAAGTAAAAACTTACATTGTCACAATATAATTAGTAGGCAAAAGTGATATTTTTTTCTTCTGAGACAGAATGAATAATGAAGTACCAAGAAGATTATATTGAGACTTCTCAGAAACATTTTCTATGACTTGATGGGATTTTATTTCCTTACTTTTATGGGCTGTCTGGAATGTTTTAGGTACATATGTGCCTCGGGTGGAATTCCCTGTAGATGCTGTGAGTTTTTAGAGTGAGTTAATTTCTGTTCAGGTTTGGAAATGCTTGCAGCAATTACTAGGTCCTTGAAGTGTGTGTGCACTTTACCCTGAACCCTCATTAGATGTAAACCAGAATTGTTCTGAATGCAGGGATGAGAATCTAGGTCTAATAGTTACTTGGCAAATCTTTCAGCCACTGGACAGTTAAACAGAAGCTGAGCACCCAATTTAAGGAAAAAAAATTGCCCTGGGGTGGCAACTGAAAATTGTATAATCAGTCATGGAGGATGGAGCACCCAAGTCTGTGATTTCAGAATCCACTTAAGATGTTCTGAGTTAGTGTTGCTGATGAATAAGGTGGCCTGATGCTTGGCTGTGTTTTCCAATCTCCTCCCTTATACCAGCATTTACCATTCATATAGCTGCGTTGTCAGCCAGACCTATTCCCTGAAGTGCCCCTTTCAGCAGTAGAAAACACTTAAATTGACTAAAATCAATCATGGTGCCCTGCACTGGCCAGACTGATCTCCTTCTCTGGGTCTTCAGAGGCTCTTATCTCTATGGTGATTTTATTAAAAAAAAATTAGGCTTTTGTGTCAGGTGCTTCCCCTGAATCAATCACCTACCATTTTAGAGAGGCAGCATCTTAAAATAATCATCAAGCTAGTCTGGGTTATAATATCTGTGAATTCTGTGTTCACTGTGATGGATTTTTTTTTTTATTCTTACTAAAATATCAGTGAATTAATTTAAATGTCAACAAGGTCAGTTTCCACCCCTTTTAGTGAAAATGCTCAGGTTGGTATGCTTGTCCTGAAACCCCAAACTGCTTCTCAGGTTTCCCCAAGATGCCAAAAGTCCCATCTGTTCTCTGCCCACTTGCCAAACTCTCCAGTGTCCGTTTTGGCAGTTGCAGTAATTTGTGTTTTTCCTTGCCCAAACTATCTTTGGTATGGTGAAAACTGAAACTGGGAGAAATTTAAAATATGGGCACTGCAGCATCAAACTGGTACGAACTGCTGTAATGACTGTATTTCCAACTTCATATACATGTATGCTTCCTAAAGATTACACTTCTGTCACGTAAATTTCACACGCAGTTGAAATTGAATTTATAGTTTGTTGCAGAGTTGGGATAGCATTATAGAATTGATTTTCAGCTTCTTCTGGAGTGTACTGGACTTCGATTGTATTTGAAACAAAAATGGGAAGCTGCTCAAGTTCGTTTGCAGATCTGTTGTGGTCTATATAGTCCTGTCTGTATGTATGACCAGTATTTAGGAGGAAGGTATTAGAATGAATAACTTCGTGTTTTCTTTTTCTTTTTTTTTTAATTTTTTTTTTACAGAGGCTCCAACTTGGGAAAAAAGAAGCAACACATTTGTCACATACCAGGGTGTGGCAAAGTATATGGGAAAACTTCACATTTGAGAGCTCATCTCCGCTGGCATTCTGGAGAGCGTCCCTTTGTTTGTAATTGGATGTTCTGTGGCAAGCGGTTCACTCGCAGTGATGAGCTTCAGCGACACCGAAGAACACACACAGGTTTTCCGTCTTTGATTCTAATGTATTTAACTAAAGGAGTGTTACTGAGAGGGCTTTGATAAATAACTTTTAAGAGGAGAACATATCTTTGAATTGGATTGATTTTAGTGGAGTGTGACTTTTCTAAAATCAGCTAATAGAATCTTTGGTAGGTGTAAAGAGAAAACAGCTACCTCTTGATTCAGAACTGATACTTAATGTTTAATATAGCTTAATCAGAATACTTTGATTCAGGTTCAGTAATGCATTTCATTTGTTTGAACCAGATTAGAACTGTTGTTCCAGCTTAAAACTTCAATAATTTTCTCTCATTTTAAAAAAGAAGATTAAAAATAGAGGACTAAGATGACCAGGAGATATCATTCACAAAATCAAGATAGAGCATGCGATGGTGCTTCATTCTGCATCTTTTAGCTTCACGGTTAGACCACACGTTAGGAACTCCAGGTTCACATTTCTCCTTCTGTCTGATATAAAGAAAAGAGATTAATCTAGATATTCCACCTTTCCAAAGGAGTTAGTTTCAAATCTGTTGTCCGTTTCACCTATTTTTCTACAAACGAAACCAATATTTTCATTGTACAGGATACCTACCTTTCAAAATTACATTCTTTGAAAAACCCCAAGACCATAGATAAATAACATGTGCTCATCAGCATTAAATTGCTTAGAAAAATGTCTTTGCAATGTCTATGAAAAATATTTCATGTTTTGTTCCTAATGGTGTGCTTTTGTTAGAAATCTTGGATACTTAAACCTGAGCTGGGATGTTATGGCTTGCCTGGATGGACAGACAGATGGGTTTAAAAAATATGGCGAGTTGAACGATCCAGGTCAGGGGATATGATTAATGGCTCCTAGTGTACCTGTATGCCCATAAAATGTAGAAAACTACAGGGATCTATCCTTTGACCTGTTATAACATCTTTATCACTGACCTGGAGGAGTCAACAGAGTCCATTCTTCTTAGCTTTGTGGATGAGCCCAAACTGGGGTGACCAGTCAAGGCTGCTATTCAGAGGGATTGAGGCTGAAGGAGTGGGCTGATGGGAACCTTAGGAAATTCAGCAAGGATAATCACAAAGTACTGCACCTGGGATGGAATGAACCCTTTCAGCAACACGGGCTAAGAATGAAGAGTTTGGAAACAGTTCTACTGAAAAGTACCTGGGAGTCTTGATAGACAGATGGAACATGAGCAAGAGCCAGTAGCAAAGATGGCCAGGGCTCTATCAACAGACACAAAGACACTAACTGTAGGGAAGTGATTATCCCCTTCTCAGCACTGGTTAGACTGCATGTAGAATATGGCATCTAGTTTTCAGCACCCAGTGTAAGAAAGACACTGATGACATGACTGAATTCACTAATGGGCAACCAAGATGATCAGGAAGCTGAAGCATTTACCTTATGAGGAGACGTTGTAGAACCTTGGCTTATTAGTTGCACAAAGAGAACAGTAATGGCAGAGGGGAGCTTAGTAGCTTAGTACCTGCAAAGGCCACCATTAAGAACACAAAGACAGACTTTCCCTAGTGGTGCAGTGATTGGAGGATGAGGGACAACAGATAAATGTCTGACCCTTTCTTGTTTCAACAAGCTATAGATAAAAGTTTTTATGTAGGAACAGGCAGGCATTGGAAGAGGATGCCCATAGAGTTTCTGCAGTCTCCATCCTTAAAAGGTTTTCAACAAAACTGGGTACGTTCCTCAGCAACCACGCTAACCTCATAGGTGACTCTGCTTAGAAAGAGATCAGAATGCAGACGTTCCAAGGTCTCTTCATACCTGAATTAACCTATTTTCTTGTCTGTCAGTCTCAAGTGTGATTCTGCTGGAGGTCATACAGTCTTCCGTGTCCATCATTTGGTACATTTTGTTCTCCTCCTAGAAGTTACTTATTGGTAATAATTGTAGTGAAACTTAGCAGCCTGAGTATATGAGATGGCAGTACATTTTACATGACTGAAAGCGCTCCCCAAACTCGGTGAGACACAGAAAAATAAGTCGATTCTTGTAAAGGATATGTGTGGGTATCTAGAAATTTAACACACAAGTTTATCACTTTGCATTGCTTTATTGTTCAGTATAGATGTTGTTAGAACTTGTTAGACTCTTAAAGGCAGTAAGTTGTTCCAGTTTTTTGAGTACATGTGATATTTTTAGTGTTCTTGAATATGTTTTTTTTTTCTTATTTTCCGTGACAGGTGAGAAGAAATTTGTCTGTCCAGAATGTTCAAAACGCTTTATGAGAAGTGACCACCTTGCCAAACACATTAAAACACATCAGAATAAAAAAGGTATTCACTCTAGCAGTACAGTGCTGGCATCAGTAGAAGCAACATCTGATGATACTTTGATTACTGCAGGAGGAACAACACTTATCCTTGCAAATATTCAACAAGGTTCTGTTTCAGGAATAGGAACTGTTAATACATCTGGCACCAGCAATCAGGATATTCTTACCAACACTGAAATACCTTTACAGCTTGTCACAGTTTCGGGAAACGAGACAATGGAGTAAATATTACACAAGATACCTATTAATTGTGGTTATTTTTATACAGTAGTGAGAAGAATATTGTTCCTAAGTTCTTAGATATCTTTTTATTGATGTGCAAAAATTTTTGGATTGACAGTAACTTGGTTATACATGACACTGAAATGCCTTACTTTGTATGATATTCCATAGTATATTAAAATGGTAAAATTGCATGGGTTTTGTAGGTACTTTTGGAATCTAGAAGAGATGAAATTTTACCAAGTTATATTAAAAAAAAAAAAAAAGAATTTAACGATGGAAATGGTAGTCTAACCAAATGCATCAATCCTGTGTGGTTTAGTGTAAAAAAAATGAGAACATGTTGGTATTTATCTATTGTAAGATAAAAGAAGTTGATGGGTGAAAAGAAATCACATTATGATAAAAGAAATTTTGTAATTTTCTTGATGACTGGAATTTTTATTATGCATAACTGACAAATCAAGTTTCCAAGCAAATGTTACATAGTGTAGGCTTTACTTAGCTCATCAACTTGTCATTTTGAAGCTAATTATTTTAATTAGGTTAACTATGTACAATATTTTAAGCATTACTCTTGTAAGATTTTGAAAACTACATTTTAACATGGAACTCTAGGGATAGTCACCTTTCAAATCCTATTGAAAAGCCATGTTTAAGATTTAATTTTGCCAAAATGATGTCTTGTTAATATTCTTTCAATAACCAAGGTGGGCAATATAACCAATGTTTAAAAAGCTTAAAATGTTAAGAGAAATAAATATGTATAGGTTGAGGCATTTGGGTGGTAAGGCAAATGTTATAGTGAAGTATATCCCTTCTTTTGAACATTGGAGGACCAAAAATAAGGTGTATTGCGTCTCAGCAGTGATTTTTATCAAATCTTTTTCCAAAAAAACATCTGTCTCCCAGGGCCTTAAAAGCCATCATGTAAATTACCAGTAAAATATAACATATGCAAATACAACAGAAAAATCACTTCCATATTGACAGTACTCCCAAACATATGGATATAGTCATAGTGAACTAGGGGGGTTATGAGGTTTTTATTTGTTTGTTGTTTAGTTTTTGGTTAGTCAATCTGCATTTAAATATCAGCCATCTTTCCTTTTTTGCTTCTTCCCTTAAAAATTGTATGTATCCAGTACATTTAACTGATAAACATATATGTTTTTTATTATGCTGAATTTTCTTTTTATTTTTTAATTACTGTTTATATTTTCAATTATAGAAAATGTACAAAATGAAGTTATATAGCCAGTCTGTAAGTGCTATACCATTTTCAAAAAATGTACAACAATAATTACTGCAGTTCACCTATTTACAAACATTTGGAAATCTATTCATTTGTTATTCTTAAAACCACCTCAAATTTAAAGGCTACCTTATTGTACGTTTAAAGTGTATTATAACAGTGTGGTAGTTAATAAAACACTATTTTTTTTTTCTTTTGACTTGAGTTTACTGTGCTTCTTGTTAACTATCAAGGTGTAATTTCATAGTACATCTTGATAGCCTGACATATTTTATTATTTGGTGCTGGGTGGTGGGAAGTGCTTCCTTTCCCTATAGGCTCGGAGATGAGCCCTTCTCGCTCCAAAAAATCCACCCTGTGTATGTGCATGGACATGAATGTGCTATATGCTGTGTTGGGACAGTGGTAATGTTTTGACCTTACCTTGAGCAGGGCATGAAGGATACATAGGCCCTATCCTATAAGATGCATCTAAGTCCTCTGACACATGCCATAATACCGAGTATTGATAAGGAACTGTGACAAAACGAGAACTGGGAGACTAAAGAGAGAGTGATGGTTGTATGTGGTGCTCTCATGAAAGTGAAAAGCTTTTATTTGTGAAGTCTAAAGTCTTGGAGTATCAAATGGCCAGAGGACAGACCAGAATAATTTAGGATGAACCAGGCAGAGCTCAGCCTAGAAAAGTGAGAACTGCAAAAAGTATGTAGAGAAGGTTTTCTGAATTTGCAGTTTAGTGGAAAAAAGAAAAAAATTAATGCAAATCTTTTAAGATCCAGTGCAACAGGAGTTGACAGGTACGGAGAAAAGGAAGTTAATTCACCATCAGCTTAATCTTCTGTTTAATAAAATGAAAGAGTGAAATTGGTTGGGAAGTCAAAAGAGCAGCGGCTTGTGAGAGAAGGCAGTTCCGCCTAGACCCGCAGTGTTCCATGGGTGTTGTCAATATATTAACATACTCTGAATCCACTGCCTTTAGGCAGGTGAATGGGCTTGGTTTCCAAAAGCTGTTCTAGTTCACAGGGCATGTTAGTATATTTCTAATACTTAGGTTCGGTGTCTCCTCTCTCTAGCCATTAGTAGCTCTATTAGTGCATTATTTGAAGTGGGAGGGAAGAGGGCTAATTTCTTAAACTGCTTTTCACGAGTTTTATGGAATGACACACTCACTGATGCCCATCTGTGGATGAAGGTGTTTTAATGCCTCATTGCTGAAGATGAGATCGCTTTTTTTCTCAAAGTTTTTATGCTCACTACATCAAGTGGTTAGTGTTTAGGTAGCACATGTTTTAAAGGGATATTTTGTTGTTAAGAAGCTCCAGAAGGTAGACGTTTTGGAAGAAACTAGCTCTTGAAATGTGTAGGAAGGTCTGATGGAAAGCCTTCAGTCTAAGGGCTGTCTGCCTAATGGCTCACAGCATAGTTTGTGTTGTGCAATAGTGATTTTTGAAATCTGTCTTCTCACCTCCAGGGCAAAGGGTTCACAAACCTAAGTATAAAATCTTTGGTGTATCCAGGATTGTTGCTACCTCATGGCCTGCTCTCCTGGTCATCTAATCACTCATATGATACCAAGACAAAGTTGTGCGTTCTGTAGAAGTCTTTCCACTTCTTCATGGGTTCCTGACAGTGGTTGCTTGGGATGCTTCTTACTTCTTATTGATGCAATCTGTAGCATTTTACATGCTTACTTTCATTTGGATGTCAGGCTTCCTTGCTTGTGTGGTTTCTTGGTATGGTAGCCTTTAGATCCTTGGATGGTTTGTATCTCTTGCAATCTGGTATAATTACTAATTAAGAAGTACACTAAAACTCAGTCTTCAAAAGTTATCCTATGTTATCAATTTCAATAGTCATGGTACTTACTTTCAGTAAGTAGAAGGCCTGCACATACATATACTTGCTATAATCTAAATACTGTTGGGCTTATTCCTGAACGAACTAATGGTTTGATCCTCATAAGTTACAAACTACCACTGATTGTTACACAGAACAAGAGCTTTTAATCAGTTACTTGCCAGACCAAGGGGCAGTATGACTAAGTAGAGTATCATCACCCCTGAAAGACTTGTGAGGAGCAGGATTTCTGATTTGATGATGCAGATTTTCTTCTGGCAAGGGACTCCACAAAGCATGTCTTTGGGCTTGTCTGAAGAAGTATCAGGCCTTGGTTTCTGGCATCTTGAGCTGCTGGAATCAGTAAAATAATCCTTCCCAATGGCTTTAGGAAAGCTGTGTGCTTTCACAAGTCGTTCTGGATGCTGGGAAAAGAGGGAATGAAGCTAATAGTCATCTGTCAAGAGTGGTTCTTGTTTCCTTTAAGTAAAGAACTAATGAGCAGCTGGCTGTCTTTCCTTCAGCTTTTCACCACTACCGTTACCACCAGAAATGTGGAGCATGTACCATAGAAAAGAGCAGAAGAAGATGACATGGCTGACTCAACTAGACAGGAATAGTAGCCATTTTCCACACCAGTGGTTTGCATCAGGTTATTCTGTGCTCTAGTTTCTAAAAGATTCTATCAAAAGGAAGCATTTTTTACAGTCGGTTTTACATACAATTCCTCCTTTAATCTTGGAACAAAGGAGAAAACCCCCACAATTTCTTATTCAGAACAGAGTCTCTGTGTAACTCCAGAGCTCACTTCAGTATCTTTACACTGACCAAGCTAGTGTCTGGACAAGTCAATACACTTCTAAAGCCATATCATTGCTGAGTTCACAGAAGAATGCTATGAAAATTACCTGCAAGGAAATAACATTCCTTCCCCAGGTCTGCATTCTCTTTAGTTGAAAGGCTCAATTCCGCAGATTTGAACTCAATGTGAAATGGACACCACCAGGGAAAGGTTCCAAAGCAAGATTCAGAACTATTTGTTTCTTGTGCATGGCTTTTCTTGTGGCCTCCAAAAGCTCCAATCTTGACCATGTGAATGGCATGCCTACAGATAGAACAAGATTTACTTCCCTTTTACAAAAATCTGCATTTTTCACAAAACTACTTGAAGAACCTTTGCAAGCATTAAAGGCTGCCAGTTCACTATAGCAAGTAAATTTTAAGCAGCAATGATTAATCAGTCGTATCACCTAATCCAGCACACCTTTATCCTGAAAAGTCTTTCAAGTAAGGATCTCGTGGCCACTGACAAGAAAAGAACCATCACAGAGGGTTGAGTGGGGTTCCAGGCATGGACAAAATATCACTGAAATCTTACTTTATCTAAAGGAGTCCCTGGCTTTCACATGTGCTGGGCCACCCACCCACATTCTTAAGTTCTCCCATCTGTTTCTATGGAACTTCCTCCTCTATGCAAGGTATTCACAGAATTTTATTTATAATTTATGCATAAAGCTCACAAATGGCTACTTCATCACAGATGCTTCCTAACTGGATGTTTTTCTTCCATCAGGATGTGTTTTGATTTGACAGACAAACACAGGAGAATAACAGTCTGGTTCATTATGTTGCAAGCCACCATTGCTGTGTCTGAAGAAATGGCACAATGGTAGAGGCTTGCAGGGAGAATCAATGGGATTCTGTGCATGTGTTTACCCTGTGGTGAAGACATGATGATGATGATGTTTCTGATGAGACTGATCTGCATTTACTGATTAAATTGATTCCTGATTTCTGTTCTCTCTGTCTCAGCCACTGCATGAATCATTGTCAGTACATAGGGAAGGTAGTAGAATGCAAAAAGATCCTATTGCCTCTGCCACTGAGGTTTTGGAGACTTTTTTTGGTATTCCATCAGTCATTCTCCCTGGTACTAGCATCTGATTCCAGTACTACAGGTGGTACTGCTGTAAGGATTAGTGGTGAAAATGATGGTTCCTGAAAGGGAAATAGTGTTGTTAACTTGTGTTGTTAACTTGGCTGCAACCTGCCTTGGGACCTTTCACCAGTCCTTCTCCTCTGAGCTCCTGCTATTTTTGGTCACACTCTTTGCCTGTTTCAGAGGTTTTGAGCAGAAGCTACTCTGGCACAGCTATACCCCTTACTAGGTAAGATTTGGATCCCTGCTGGTATCTCAGCTATAGCCTTGCATAAAGAAACACTTACTGTTCCAGGGTGGTTGGAGCAGACAGACACGGGGCTGTAGGGCAGCACTTTGCCATACTTTTCAAGAGCAGCATGGGGGAGTGGGTAAGAAGAGCTGAGGTAAGTGAGCTGGTACAAAGCATCTTGTTAGTACCAGGCACTGAACAAGCAGTTGCTCTTGTGGCAAATTTTTGGGCTGGGTGGGAAGGCTTGTGGCCATGAGAACAAAGTGAGGATGGTGGAAAAGAGAGAGGAGCAGATGGGTCAGATAAGACTTGTCACAGGGCTGCAGAAGGCTGTGGAGACAGACAATAATAAGACTTGATATCATTTATGGGTCCTAATTCCTGGTGCCCCTACTGAAAACTTCTGTGGTCCAGGTTCCAGACAATAGTGCCTGCTGCCATTTGGGGAGAGGCTGTCAGTGGGTCAGGTAAGACGAAATAAAGCAAGGAAGGGGGCCAGAAAGAAAAATTTGAGAGCTGCATAAGGCTTGCTGACATTCACGATGCTTTCATAGTAGTCCTTGCTGCCTTTTTGATGCCTTGTGCACCTCTTTTTCCCCTGTAATTCTCCTGCTAGGTCCCCAGACACCACAATCACAGCAGGAGCTCACATGCTACACTGGGGTTTGCCGTAGTGTGCACTAGTGCTTGAGGTCTAAGGAAGCTTGTATCTGGCCATATGCACTACTACAGGTGATTTACCATGGAGAAAAACAGGTGTACATTAAATATTGAACTGTGGACTGCTGCTTGAGTGGTGTCTTGGCTGAACCTTTTATTTTTGAGGAGTGGGATATTGTGTATAGCTTAGGTACTAGACTGGAGGCTGAGAATGAGAGAGGGGGGGTTGGTCCTGTGGTTTTATTTATTGCCAGAGGAGAAGGTTACTTCTTCTCAGTTCCCTGGCCCCACAGGCTGAGGTTCCCTGCTGTGGTGGGAGCTGTTCTCCATGGCTTCCACAGCCAGCCTGTGATGGCCCCAGCACCGCAGGACTCTCGTGCAGGGTCCACAGCCCCTTCTCTAGAGCCCCCCTCTCCAGGGGATGTCAGGCAGTCACAGGTATCACAGCCTTGTGTCCTTGACTGAAACCCAGAATTCTGTCCAGGGGTTATTTGTGCCAAAGCTGCTCTCTGAGATAACGGGATTTAATCATCATTTTTCCATGTACATTTGTAGCTGGTTTTACTACATGTAATGTGTCCTAAATACATAATTTTTTAGCAGTTCAAAATGCTTCCAGAGGAGCTATTCAAGTCTTTTCTGTAAATAACACACCTTTTAAAATTATGTTAATTCTTAATGTCATTTTGGGACTTCTCTTATGTTTTCTTAAAAAAAAAAAAATGACCTCCCCAATCAGTAGTTACCTAAGGAATTAAAATAGTACCATTTTCAGTTGTGCTAATTAGCTCTTTATATGACCAATTATGTATTTGCTCATCTGAGATTTGGAGCGAGCTGCCCTGAAAGTCTTAAGAGTCCTCAGAGGAAGAAGTAGCTGTAAGAAATATTTTAAATGCAGGATTGAAGTAATATCTTACAATTTTCCTGCTTAGTGCATGTACAATACCAAACACTAGTGAGTGGGAATAATCATGGGTGAACTCTGACCTCAGGAGCAGAGTAAGGGAGGTGAACTTTTACTTCCCAGTGTTAATCCTCCCACTGCCTTTGTTTTCAGTCTCATTTAACGCTCGTCTCTTCTGCAGCTCTCCAAATTTCTTAGAAGCCCCTTTGCTCCTCCTGCCTCTTCAAGCAAGAGCAACAGATGTGTCCTGACTCTTTATTTGCAGAAGGCAGAGAGCTTTGGAGTAGAAATGGTCAAAATTTCGTGCTGTCCGGCTTATGAGCAAGACAGTATGAAAAAACTAACTGAGGACCCTGCTCTTGAATGTTGACTACATCAAAAGAGGGCAGAGTTAGCTGGCCTGATGTCACTGCAAGGGACCTTTACATCTGGAAACGTTAAGGTAAAAGAGCTGGTTTTGAATGTCTCCTGTCTAGTCGTCACATAGGTTTCAACATCTGTGCAAGACTGTGCTATTCCATCTATATAATTTCATGCAAGAGAGCCTATACAATTAGAAAAAATTCTCACTTTTATAAAAATACATAATCTACAAATTTGTAACTAATTTATTGCTTACACACAAGTTATAGTCTTTTGTTTTGCTAAGTTTTTTGGCCAAAGTGAGTGATTGCTCAATTCAGTGTTATGCCACAAAAATGAGTCAAGTGAAACACCTTTATTATGTGGAATAAGGGCTGTAAATTTTCTCCCAATGTTCATTACTTTTCTCATACTTTAGAAACAGGCTAGTTTTGAATTTCAGCACCAAATACTGTGAGGAGATTGTAGATTTCAGAACCAGAGCATGTAAACGGCTGTAAAAGATTACAACAAAGTTCTTAAAAATTAATAGTGATCTCAGTTATAAAAAAATCAACACCAACCCTCCCCCCACACTTGGCATGTCAAATATAAACAGTTTGCAACCTGAATGTTTAAAGACTGGTGTGTGCATGCAAAATGTGATTTGTTTTTCAAGTGCACTGTTCAGTACATATTAGTGATCCCTGCAATTTAAAATGACATTTCTCTTTGAGATATTTTAACCTGCGCTTAATCTGAGGAACACTCAAAGCAGCAATAACTGGAAAATGCCACAGAGGCCAAAAGTTACTACTCTTTTCTTGTTTAGTTTCTATGTTTGGCTGCACACTTTTTGATCTGTTCATTTAGTGTGTGCAGACAATTTGTAGATAGCAGACAAGTGAAAAAACGTGAACCTGCAATGCCAAGACTTCAAAACCAGGCTGAGTTACAGCTGCTGTGTTTGATGATTATCAGGTAATGTGGGGCTTTGTTGTTTATAAAAGTGATCTTGTATCCACTGACATATATCCTTTGAATATGTAAACTTATTAAGGAAAAAATATTATCACTGTTACCTTAGATTCATATTTCTTGGAGCGTGAAAGTTTTGCATGTTCTGAGGAAGAAAAAGGTAACAAAAGGGTCCAGTACTAGTTACAACAAGCACTTGAGCTAGGAGAACATACTCCCCTTATTCTCTTCAGCCAGGTAAGCATAAATACTTGCATGAAACTTCTCATTCTTATAATTTCAAGAAAGACTACAGAAAGCACACTAAATGCAGTCTTAAACATCTATACAGTTATTTGGTTTCATCTCAAGGATTGTGATGGAATCTTATCCCCTTTGATGTTTAGTGGATGCAGAATTTCATTCAAAGTGTTTGTTAATTTGAGACAGTTACTTTAATGGGAAGCAACCACCACATTTGGGTCAGAAGCAGACTGCTTCTGTCTTATCATTTCATTTCTCTATCTCCTACCTATTATTTCTTTCCCATGATGTTTTCTGCTCTGGAGTCTTTTCTCTTTCCTCTCTCTCTGTTATAGAAAGTATAGAGAGTACAGTTTTTAGCCTTTCTGTGCAATTTTTAGTTCTTACACATAAAAAATGTTATACAGTAAATTATTGACTTTTGCTAGACTCCTCTTGATCAAATTTCTGCTGTTACTATCCAGAACTTCACCAAATTCAGCAATAGTCATTTCTTCTCTTTTAAAAGACCCTTGAATGTCAGAATATGACGTGAACATGAGAGCATATTTGACAACGTCACGGTTCAAAATCTGTAGTTTACGCTACTCAAAAGCCAAGTATCCTCTGTGAGAGATCAGAATCCATCTCAGGCTCAGCTTGGCTGTCCAAGTATTCAGCCATATGAAATGGCCTTTAATTTGAATGTTGTGATCATCTGTGAAAAGAAAGATGGCTTCGACTGCCACTGTCTTTATGGTTGGAAATCTGTTAAGTAAATAAAGCTGCACAGAGGAACTGAGGAGTACTGGCTACAAAGGCAGACGGAGAAAGGAAACTGTGAGCTACCAGCTTAGAAATCTGCTAATTACTGTTGCAGTATGGGACTATTTTTGAAACCATAAAAGCACAATTGGAGACATGGCAAGCAAATAATAGATTCCGTACTCTATGGAAATAAAATCTTGTTGAAATGGAGACTTCTATGTCCACACAGAAGAGAATCAAAAATCAGGGTAGCAAAACTGTTACTTCAGTTTAAAGGAAATTATATAAGAATCCTGTTTTTTCCTAATAGAAAGAAGGAAAAAAAGTTTCAAGAATGTTTTAAGATTATTAAGAAAGAAAAAAAGTTAAGAGGAAAGTACTTTTCTGTATAATTTTGAATTTCTTATATAATAGGGTTTTTTGGTTTTCTCTTTTTTTTTCATGGTATCTCTATCTTCGATTCAGTTATGTTCCAACTTCCTTATACTTGGTTTGGCCTTGCTGGAAAGAAGTTAAATGACATGGTCAGCCCACACATCTCTTACAGAGATTTAGTTAGACTGGGGTAGAGGCAAATAGCAAAAATCTTCTGCCTAAGCCTTTTTTTAGGATATATCAGAATAGACTTTGAAAGAAAAGGTGGAGCTACCTGAAAAACAGTGTTTGTTCCAAGAACATGGATGGGGGGAGTGCTTATATAATGAGAGAAAAAATGTTGCAGCTTTGTCTCTGGCAGCAAAAATGGAGAAAAGAAGCAGATAGAAACAAATTGCTAGATGAAATTAAAAAAAATATTTGGCAAAGAAGCAGAGGAACACAGATTCTGAAAGAACCCTCAAGCAGCTTACTATCCTCAGAGGCCAATTAAACCTGAATCAGTCAGGAAAGACAGAAAGAGCCGTCCTCAGGCTTAATGAAAATTTATCTCAGGCAAAATAAAGCCCTGAGATTATTGGCATATAAGGCATAAGAGAAACAAGCTAGCTTGGCTATTAATGATACCAGAGTGGTATTTACATTTAAAACAAAATAAATTTGTATGATCTTTGAAGGTTTTCTGTGTCCATCTGTATGTTAACAAAAAAACAGCTCCAGCTGACAAAATAATGTATGTAATGAAGCAAATATGCCCCCAGGTTCCAGCTGCCCAAATCACCATTTGAAGCCAACTGAGTAAGAAAAAAACTAAAAAATATCTTCAGAAAAATGTCAGCTAGCCCAGAGATTGTGCCTTTCAAATACTTCTAAGCACCTTACTTAGCAACGTGTAATAGCAATCACTATACTTTTTAAGACTGGTCAGCCTTTGCTTTTGGAAGTTGATACACAGCTTAGCAAGAGCTTGCTAAAGCATTGCTGTTAAATATCATTGTTGTACAGTATATTAGAAGGATATAATCCTCACCATAATCAAACCTGTCTTGCAGTAAAGTAACCAGTTACTCAAAAATAGTAGACAAAGTTCTGTCTCTCGCCCTGTGTTCCCATACCTTGGACCTCCTGCAGTCGTTTTAAGAGTGTGACAATTGAAGGCTATTTTACTAGCCTACCACTTTACATAAAAAGAATTTTAAGTAGGAAACTCATGGTTTAATTCTCCCTATAAATCTCCCTAGAGAGATAAATACAAAAATAAATTGGGGAGATTAGTAATTCAGGGTTAAAATCAATACCTCTCAAATTTCCACTCTTCATGCCTATAATTTTAGCATCTTTAAATGAAGCAAACGCCAAACCCCATGTGACTGCCATCTTAGCTGTCTTCAAAGTCAGTGGTAGTCTAGGTTGGTAGACACCACCAGCTCTCTCCTTTCACAAGGTATTCATATCACAGTGGAAAGTTTCAGATGGACTCTCAATTTAGAAAACTTAAGACGCAGAATCTAAGTCCCCCAAATTACAAAAGGAACTAAGGAATCATTTATATTTGATCTGGAAACAAATATCCAACTTAGATTCCATATCTCATTGATTAGCTTTCTTAGGGGCAGGGATATTGGACTCTGTAGACAAGATCAGTCCTCATCCACAGGATTTTTTTTTGTGTGGTTTGAATAGGATTTGCCATATTTGCTCACTGTTTCTTTCAGAATTCAACTGCAAAATTTTGAAACATCTGTAAAGCAATTCCTGCATGCTTTAAGATAATCCATTTTATTCCTCTTTTTCTACTTCTATCTGTCGAAGTACCTCCTATGGATAGATAATGCTCTAATTGCTTTTCATGCTGTACAGTTTCTGACACCCTTAGGGATAATATATAAGTTAAAAACTATTTTTAAATACAGAGAATGTATATATATCTATCTATCACAGTGTACAACTAAAAAAATAAAAATTGGAATGAATTTTATTTGTTGCTTTATTTCTCTGTAGTAAAAACTGTTATTCCAATCCTTTTCACTTTATTGATAAGGACCCTCAACTACATGAAAGTTCAGATATAGGTCCAGGTGCACTTTACTCTCCTGTTAAGATGTTTGATGATCACTAAAACTTTGGTGTTCCTAATAACTGAAGCTGTTACTCCAACTGCTTTAAGTCCTTGCAGAGTGCACTGAATCAGCTTTCACCTTTGAAGAGCTGGCTTGCCTTATGTAAATACCTCACGTAAGGTGTGAGTCAATGCTATCCCTCATGGTTATTTTCATGGCAGCCCCACGTGCTTCCTTCCATGGGCAGGCATTTGACAGAGTACATTAGTCCTGCAATAAGGTATATCAGCTAATGACTTTGTAATATGAACTGTGTATGTCCTGTCACAAAACAGAACATACAGAATATAAATTGACTCTTTGTATCTGAACAGCTGGAGTGCCGGGAGGGGGGAGGTGGTGGTGTTAAATGTATGCTGCCATGTTACCTTGGTGTCTGTAGACCTCTTACTGCTGAGAGGTTTCTTTCAGAAGTGTAAATATTTTTCCCCCATCATCACCCAGATTCACATTTTAGAACTTAAATTATTTCCCTGCACTTGCCTGATGGACAAATTCTACTTGATGTTTCTTCCAGCTGAAACAGTTCCAATGGCTGGCCACAGACAGTACCTGAGGATGCGAAAATGTATGTGAAAGTGTGTTTTGAAAAGCAGCAAAGTAAAGCAATGTTCTTGAAGAATTAATGGCAGCAAGAACTTATTTACCCTTCCCCTAATAGGTGGGATCCATGGGTGGAGCTGAAGTACCATTCTCTGTACGGTATCTGGTCATCAGTATGACTAGAAGACATATACAAAATTCTCATAGCACTTTTTTGTTTAGTTTAGTGAAATCAAAATAAGACTTTCTTTTGTTTTTATAAAGAAACTGTAGGGTTTTTCCTTGACTTTGTTCTCATGATGACCAGTAACACATGGCAACAGTACTAAGGCTGTATCTGCTGTATTATAAATATACCAAGGCAGCAATTTTCCTATAGAACTACAATAAAGAGGTTTATATTAATATATATATATATATATATATGAAACGTGCAGATAGAGTATATATGTAAAACTTGGGTGGCAAGGACTAACTTTGTTCCTGAGGTATAAATTTCAAAGAGAAAATCTAAGGACCTGTTTATCATTTATTTTTATGTTCTCATTAGAATTAAAATGCCAAGTGGTTGCAAAATACTAAGATCCACAACAGATAATTATTTTTATCTTATTCACCCCTCTAGAATTCCTATGCTTTAATTCAAAGGAAGAAGATCCCAGTCTGGGGTTTGGGTTGTTCTTTGTTGTTTTTTTTTTACTCCACAATCCAAACAGTTCACCTTTCTCGTAGGCCTCATCAAAGAGTTGCATGGAGGCCATGAAACAAAGTTGCTTGAGAAAAACAAAGATGCAGAGGAAGACAGTAAGTACTTAGTAAGGGGAGGTAAGAGTTAAGGCCTGGGACCACAGAACAGCTGGAATATGTTAGTTTTACAGAAAGGCAGCCTGGAGAGGGAAGTGTGAACTGCCAGCAGGTGGCTGGGCATGGCTGAATAACTCAGTGGTGGGACTGGAAGAGACCTCTGCCTCTTACTGTGATGACTTGGCCAATTTTCTGTTTTTCTTTATATCAGGGGACCTTTGTTAAAGCTCATTAAAATAAATTCAGCATTTCCTTTAAATATAATTGGTTCTGGATCCGGCCCCTGCTTGTTTGACACTGTTTTTGTTTGTTCTATCTCTTAAACCTTTATCTTATTCTTTCTCTGATGGGAGAAAGAGAGCTGGTTGACTGCTAGACAGGCTTCAAAGGTGAGACCCTGAAGTGTCCCTTGGAGACTGCCTCCAAGTCAAGCAGACACTGTTTTGTTAAGAGAATCTGCAGCAGACAAGTCTGGGAAGAAAGGTCTGCTGGGGTTTCTCTCCCTTCTGCAGCAAGCAAAGTTATGCTGACAAAGACAGCTGCTCTTACCACAGTGGTGCTTTGCTGTGGTTTGCAGTACTGATCGATGTCCTCCAGAAATCCTGGCCATGAAGTGGGCTTTGCTATGGGCGGCACTATAGAAACACAAGAAACTGGCCCTGTCCCAAAGACCTTGCAGGCTAGGTATAGTCAGGAAGCAGAAGACTCAGTGGCAGTGCAGGTCTGGGAGCACAGCACAGCAGTATTCTCAGCATTTAATTGGCACTTAATTTAAATTGGCATTTAATTTAATTGGTGGTTAAAGGAAGTTTGAAGGCAACATGATCCTTCACAGGTGTTTCTGAAAATCTCCCCTCAAGTGTGGAAAGCAGTGTAAGCAAAGGTATATGTGTTATTACTTGACCACCCTACAGGATGGTGTTTGACAGGATTTGAAGAAACAATACTGGAATAACTAAGATGTGAGATGATAAGAGCTTGGAGAAGACTTTTACCTATATAGATGTATGGGAAAATTTACCTCATGCACTAAGCAGTAAGACTTTGTAATCATTGTATATAGCTATTTGGAGAGGACCTATAGAGAAGTCTAAATTAAAGATGATAACTGAATTGTGTGTTTGAGGGACCAGAAGGATGGCAGCATTATGACAGGAGAACTTGTGCAAGGTTAATTTGGAGAGAGAGAAGAGTGCAGAGAATAACAACTCTATTTCAGCCACACTGATTATCAGCTAGTGATCTGAAGAAAGCTGTCACAGAAAGATGCAGAGGGTGGGCAACCGAGGTGGTTTGTATTGGCACATGTACTCTAAAGGGATATATATGTGAAGTCAAAACCAAGCTGTTTTTAAGGTGGGGTGGGGGAACACTAACCAAGGACAGTCCTGAAGAAGTTGCAGTGTAGGTGTAAGATTAAAGACTTCAGATGCAGACAGGGGAGCACAAGGAAACAAAACACCTGACAGAAAGCTGGCAAGCTGGAGGGCATAAGCACAGGGATTTCTCCATACAGCCCCTGCCAAGGTGCACAGATATTAAAAGAAAATGTTAAACCTCAAGCCAAGAAAGACCAGTGCATCAAGAACAGTTTTACTGACTTGACACTGACTCAGTCAGGGGCTGGTGTACCTCAGAAAAAATTCAGACAGAAGAGATGGAAACAACCTTAGTAAGTACTTACCAACATCATATGAAGGTGAATGTACTGACTATGGGTGGTTGTTAGGAAAATGTTCTACCGAGGTTATGACAAGGCTTTTAACATATAAGATCTTAAAATTTGAAGGAACAAACTGCAGCCAGAAATCCAATTCCCTGATGAACAAAACACTCATCACTAGTGTAATTTTCTGTATTTCTTTACATGACTATATCCTTGTTGTTATATTTTTTTGTGTCTTTCCCAGAGTAGTATGTAAAATGTTCAGATTTTTGCTAAGACTCCACATTTATTAATCTTGGTGTTGTGCTGATGAAAAATACACTTTTTTGCCAGCTTTATATTCTTGTAAGTGGACAAAAGAAATGATATCTGAGAATTTATAGAGGTGTTTAATAGAATATATGGTTGAGAATGGGTAGTTGTGTTCGATACAACTAGCCAAAATTTTTCTTGCAAGTCACATTCAATTGAAATAATAGCACTGTACTCCAGTGAAACTGAACTTATCCAGTAGAGGCATTGGCTATCTTATCTTTTAAAAAATATTCAGTACATATTGCTTTCTAAGAGAAAACCCCAGTGACCTATTATAAAATAATTTTGTCAAATGTAAAATGATAAGCTGCTTGGCATTTCTGATCAGGCAAACTACTGCTTTAAACCCATGTGTAGATAATGAACTGGCAGTCTGCATAGGAGCTTTCATGACAGTAAGATAATAAACACTGACATAGATAAATTGTCATGAGTTGAACAAAAAAAACCCTGTCAAATTATCATTTTGGTTAGGATGGTGCATTTGATTATAATGAAAACAAATGTGCTGGTGGCTCCTTGCAGCAGTAATTTTGCTGTCCAAGATGACAGAGTTAGTTCTGAGAAACTTTTTAATTGTTTTATCCACATAATGGCATACAGATCGCTTTTATGTCACTGGGCAAGGAAATAATCTTAACAACAAAAGTTAGATTTCATACCAGAGGTACCACTTTTATATTCAATTCTTTATTTGTGGCAGCACAAATGAAAATAGTTGTATAGCATGATGACTGGAACAATGGAATCCATATCATCCACGTGTTTGAGCTGAACAAGAGCAGATACAGAGAATATGTACCAATACATGACTCGTGTTTAATACAAAAACGTTTGCAGGACCCCTCATATTGTGGCTATGTCAAATATTTCCCTTGAACTGTTCAGAGGGTCTTCAAATGATAACTGGTTTCCCTGTATTTCAGCAGGATTCCCCCCCAGTGTCTCAGCAAATGCTTGTTGCATTATCAGCTAACTGCCACCTATCTCCCTGACCACTGTGGATGCAGTTGTATGAGTCAGAGCTTCATTCCCAAATTTATCAATCTCCCAGTGTTATTCGGGTGAGGAGTCAAAGTGGCTGGATGATGGAGCCCCATCAACATTTTGTGTGCTGTTTGCAATAGAAGCAGATCTGCTCAAATCTTTGATGGCTTAACTAGATCTAGTTAAATCTTTACTTTAGGGTTGCACTCAGTGCCTGAAACATGAAACGAGACGATGTCTGTCTCAGGTTTTTGTGAGCAGCAGTACATCAAATGAAGAGCAGTGACTTGAAGTGTATAGCCTATTGATCATACACCTGAACTAAATCTGTCATGTTTTTATCGCAGTTAGAAGGTTGGAGGTTAAAGGTGGTCATACACATAATAAAAATATTAGGAATCAAATTACCCTAGTTTCAGAATCTTCTGTTAAAAATTAAGGTAACTAAAAGGCATGATTTTTTTATAAAGTGTATACTCATTTGGAAAACACAGGAAAATATTTTTGATTATATATGGAGAGAAAGTGTACTATTTGATGCCTTATTTCACTAAATATTTCAGATCTTTTTCTCAAACCCACAGATGATTATATTTATTTGATTTCATTTAGAAAAATATGTTTTGCTCATGCTATACCTTTCATTGGTTTCAGTAATATCAGAAGCCAAAGAGGCCGACCAATTGTTTTGTCCTTTAGTATGTTACATTGCTACTGAAACTTTCCAACACTGAACATTTCACTGATTCCCTTTTCTCTGCCATCTGTTTGATCTGGCCTCTTTCCAAATAATACTGCTTTCCCAGTGGATATGGTTGTCCTGGCACAAGAGTTCTCAGTCAGAGTAAGGAAAATTCACATTGTGTTCAGTTTTTATTTTGCTAGTGCATATAAATACTGCATGGCCGTGTACACTTACAGTTTGTAGATTCTAAGATCTAAGATCCATACAAAACCCCTGTTTGTCACAAACTCTCTCTTATGCTCTGTTTTATTGAAAACCTGACACTCACTGTTAAAAATATTTGTGTTTTCTGTCACTATGTTCTGTGTTTGTTTATTTTGACAATTACTTTATTGCAGTATCTGAAGAATGGGTGTTTTGAAATCTGGCTGTCTGGTTAAAAAATTTAATGTTCCAGATTATACACAGCATGGCAGAAGTCTTAATTCAACATTTAAGAAATAATTGCCTTATCTTAGAAGTTCAACAGGAAACATCTTAGGAAAGTTAGTTTATTTTAGGAGCTGAGCACCATGTGCTCTTTAATGGATTGTCAAGTTGGACACAAAATTACAAATCTCTTCTTGACCAGCATCTTATGAATTTCAGAATTATTTAAATTATACATTGTCGTCATACATTGCTTTAGGTATTGCATCATATCTAAGGACATCAGAGAAATCACATCCTACAGGTCTAAGAAAGTGCAATGCATCATTAAAAATACATATGAAAAGGCATTGTATTTTTACGTGCATAAGTGCATAAACTGTTGAAAAGGTGGAGAGGTCTCATTTCCCCTTCTTCCTTCATGCTAGAGTCACTTTCATGCTAGTAATTAACTAGTGCGTTTTATAGTGAGCAACTCTAATAAAACCCCATCAGGTACTGACAACTTCTTTCAAGAGGAGCGTATTACATTATATTCTGAACTATGTGGATCATCTCTGAGCAGTGTTAGAATTTCTTGTCAAACAATTAACTCTGAGTATCCCAGAATATATATCTGACAAGCTTTTTTTTCTTTTTGCAATTGTGTGCACTCTCGCATTTAAGGGAGAACACTTTGAACACTTCACTTTTTCTTTAAGAGAGAGAAATGTTTTAGGTTATCTGTAGTCCTGGTTTCAAGAAGTGATTTTCATCCATTCAGCTGAAAGAGTGAACTTTTGGCTTTCAGGATCTATTGCTGTGTCAGTCACTTCCAAACTCTTGACTAGGAGCTTGAAACAGCTGTCCTCTCAGGCAGCAAGCTCCAGGGTTAACTCTGAATCCTGTGCGTGCTGGGACAAGATGTTGGGAGTTCAGTCAGTGGTTTGAGGATACACATGGAGGGTAACTCAAAGGTGTTGGCACTATTTAAGTATTTAAGTCTTCCCTACTGATGCCGTAGGGTTTTCATGAATTTGTAGATTTTTATACTTCTAGGTAGTTTCTCACATATAGAGTAGCTAGCAAC
>JAWWEW010000065.1:3719517-3769389 GCA_035583185.1 Anabacerthia variegaticeps
CAGGCGGTTTTTCCGCTCCGTCCCCCCCCCCCCCCGCGCTTCTGGAGAAACGGGTGGGAGAGGGGGGGCTGGAGGCGGCGCAGCGCTCAGGCTGCCTTCCCGAGGAGCCGCCCGGGGCGGTGCGTGGGCGCGCCTTGGGGTGCAGTGCCTGAAGGCGGGCAGGAAGGAGCGGGTGCGGAAAACGGCCCCGGGCGGGGTGGGGGGGAGTGAAGGGCAATGGGTCGCAGGGGGGTCGGTGCCGCACGGGGCTGGGGCTTGGCCAGCGTGGGGGCCCGCTCGGCAGGGACTCCATTTCCCGGCAGCCCCCGGGCCCGCCTCGCCTCCCCGGCACGCGACGCGGGGCACGCTGGGACTTGCAGTCCCGCGCCACGTGGGTGGGGGGGAGTGTGAGCCGCCAAGCGGCGGAGGCGGGTAATGCACCCGATGTGCTTGTGCCACGTGGGCTAACGGGACTGGGATTCTAGGGGTCATCGTGGAATAGCAGAGTGCATTGGGTTGGAAGGAATCTTAAAAGATCATCCGATTACAACTTGGCATGGCCAACGACACTTTGTCCAGTAGACCAGGTTGCTCCAACCTGGCCTTGAACATTTCAGGGATGGGGCAGCAACAGCTTCACTGAGCAACCTTGGGTAACTTCCCTTATAGCTAAACTAATTCTTTTTATTTTCTTGATTTTTCAGACAAAATGTCGAAGGGACCAGCTGTTGGGATTGATCTTGGCACCACTTACTCCTGTGTTGGTGTGTTCCAGCATGGGAAGGTGGAGATCATTGCCAATGACCAGGGTAACAGGACCACACCAAGCTATGTGGCCTTCACAGACACAGAGAGGCTGATCGGAGATGCTGCCAAGAACCAGGTGGCCATGAACCCAACCAACACGGTCTTTGGTAAGGCTGCAGGACTCTATGTACAGAAGCTCAGCAAAGATTGTGCTATAGTAATTACTGATAGCAGGTTTGGAGCTTCCGTTTAGAAATTAAAATGCCTCATTTGTTTTTAGCTTAATACAAGGAGATTACTAATTAATTTTACACACAGGAAATATATTTGCCTTAGAGCTAGAAACTTTACTTGCTGCAGGTTTTCGTGGCAGTTTGTATTAAGTGGCCTTGACTTAAGTGTCTTCCACTGTGTTTTATAGTACAGCAGCCATAGGATTTTTCAGGTGATCCCACTGAGTTTGTGCATATCTGAGAGGTGCAACCCAGTGCCTGGACATGGACCTTGACAAGGCAGCAATAATTCCAGGTTCAGGGTAGTGTTCCAGGGTCGTCTGCATTTTTAAGAAGAATTTAACGAATGAATGTAATATTAATGTGGTCAAATCCTCTTTCCAGATGCAAAACGGTTGATTGGGCGCAGGTTTGATGATTCTGTGGTCCAGTCTGATATGAAGCACTGGCCTTTCACTGTGGTGAACGATGCTGGCAGACCCAAAGTGCAGGTGGAGTACAAAGGCGAGACAAAGAGTTTCTACCCAGAGGAAATTTCTTCCATGGTTTTAACCAAAATGAAGGAAATCGCAGAAGCTTATCTTGGAAAGGTGAGGCTTGGGACTGAAAGAACGTCATGAATAATTCTCTGAGTAGTTGACACAGATAACTGAGCTGTTCTGTTACTGTTTTTCAGACTGTTACTAATGCAGTGGTGACTGTCCCAGCCTATTTCAATGACTCTCAGCGTCAGGCTACAAAAGATGCTGGAACCATTGCAGGGCTCAATGTGCTGCGAATCATCAATGAGCCCACAGCAGCTGCCATTGCCTATGGGCTGGACAAAAAGGTATGGAGTGGTCACTGGCCAAATAGTGAAGGTGCATGTGGTAAAACACAACATTCAGGTACCCCCAGAAATGCCTAGGCAGTGGAAAGAATTCAGAAGGTTTATTCTGAAGTGGAGAACACTGAACACTTACAAGGAGAACCTGCACCAGCAGCAAAGCGCTGGGCCTCAGAAAGACCTGTTCTCATCCCAGTCTCTTACCTTCTCTGTCCTCCCCAGCCCATGCCCTCCCTGAAGCTAAGGCCTGTAATACTGAGAGTTAAAAAACTGCATTAAAACCTGTATACTTAAAGAACTTTGTCATCATTATCGACTCCTATGTGGTGAATTAATGAAAATTGATCTCTTTTCCAGGTCGGTGCTGAAAGGAATGTCCTCATCTTTGATCTGGGAGGCGGCACCTTCGACGTGTCCATCCTGACAATTGAGGATGGCATCTTTGAGGTGAAATCCACAGCAGGGGACACTCACCTGGGTGGGGAAGATTTCGACAACCGCATGGTGAACCACTTTATCGCCGAGTTCAAGCGCAAGCACAAGAAGGACATCAGCGAGAACAAGCGTGCTGTGCGCCGGCTGCGCACCGCCTGCGAGCGTGCTAAGCGCACTCTGTCCTCCAGCACCCAGGCCAGCATCGAGATCGACTCCCTCTACGAGGGCATCGACTTCTACACCTCCATCACAAGGGCACGCTTCGAGGAGCTCAATGCAGACCTGTTCCGTGGCACTCTGGACCCTGTGGAGAAGGCCCTGCGTGATGCCAAGCTTGACAAGTCCCAGATCCACGACATAGTGCTGGTGGGTGGCTCCACACGCATCCCGAAGATCCAGAAGCTGCTGCAGGACTTCTTCAATGGGAAGGAGCTCAACAAGAGCATCAATCCTGATGAGGCTGTGGCTTATGGTGCAGGTAAGTATGAGTCACATGCTTACAGCTGGGGGAACTGGTGTACAAGCTGTGTTATCTGAGCTCAAGTCTTAGAGCTGAAGTCTTGCCTGAAGCCCTAAAGCTTTTTAAAGCAGTAGTGATACTCTTTGGACTTGCAATGATGAATAAGATTCCAAAGCCATTCGTAGTTTCCACCAGAAGTCTACTAATGATGGCCAGAGTCTTCCTTGGATGTCTGAGCGAGCCATGTGCAGTCTATAACGTAGTGTGCAGTCTATCTGAAACAGGGCTCCTAATACTTGTTTGTCTTTTTAGCTGTGCAGGCTGCTATTCTGTCTGGAGACAAGTCTGAGAATGTGCAGGACCTGTTGCTGCTGGATGTGACTCCTCTGTCTCTGGGTATTGAGACAGCTGGAGGTGTCATGACAGTCCTGATCAAGCGCAACACCACCATCCCCACCAAGCAGACTCAGACCTTCACCACTTACTCTGACAACCAGCCCGGAGTGCTGATCCAGGTAAGCAAAGAGCTCTGGGCTGAGGTGATAGTGCACTCAGGGAATTAAATACTGATTCTTACTGTAGCTCCTACGCCAGAGCTGGTGTGTCCTTGTAGTCAACTAAATACCTGGTTGCTGTGATGAAAGTGATTCCAAAGCCATTCGTAGTTTCCACCAGAAGTCGAAAGACTTGTGTTGGTCCAAGTTCCTTCCTTGGATGTCTGAGCGACCATGTCCATTCAGGATAATAAATAGCCAGGTAAAATTTAATAATGTGGTCAATCCTAATGACAGAGTGGATGTTTTTCCTTAATAGGTGTATGAAGGAGAACGTGCTATGACTAAGGACAATAACTTGCTTGGCAAGTTTGAGCTGACTGGCATTCCCCCTGCTCCCAGAGGTGTCCCTCAGATTGAAGTAACGTTTGATATTGATGCCAATGGCATCCTGAACGTGTCTGCTGTGGATAAGAGCACTGGCAAGGAGAACAAGATCACCATCACAAATGACAAGGGTAAGGACCTCTGTGTTCATGAGGGTGGGAGACTGAAGAAGTACTTAACTGTGCCTTCTGTTTCACCCAAAACTTGGCTGTAATTGGTGTTTCCATGTTGGTTTATAGCTATAAGCCAAGTTCTTTTATTGCTATGGTTTGTGAGTTCCTGGAAAGATACATTCTCTGCATCTTTTGCCTGTCCAAGCTAAGGTCCAGGTGTATAATTTTTAACTACTATGAATTCATGATGTTCCACTAAAAAGAACTGGGCATAAACTCCTGCTCTCTGTTTTGCAGGCCGGCTGAGCAAGGAAGACATTGAGAGGATGGTGCAGGAGGCAGAAAAATACAAGGCAGAGGATGAGAAGCAGAGGGATAAGGTGTCCTCCAAGAACTCCCTGGAGTCCTATGCTTTCAACATGAAGGCAACTGTGGAAGATGAGAAGCTCCAGGGCAAGATCTCTGACGAGGACAAGCAGAAAATCCTGGACAAATGCAATGAAATCATCAACTGGCTGGACAAGAATCAGGTATGTCATATTCCATATTCTTGGTGTCTGGCCCAGCTAGTTCAGGAGGATGGAGGAGAAACACTGGTTGCTGTGATGAAAGTGATTCCAAAGCCATTCGTAGTTTCCACCAGAAGTCGAAAGACCTGTGTTGGTCCAAGTTCCTTCCTTGGATGTCTGAGCGACCACAGCTTGCAAGCATATAGCTTACACTCCCTCTTTTTTTTTAGCTGGGTGGCTTCTAAGAGTGATTTTAGCTCATCTTGCTCCTGGAGCAATGGGACCTTAGGACTGAGGATTGATCAGTAATAGGTTGTGTTGAGACTAGACAAAGCAGAAATTGACTTGCATCTGTCTAATGCAAGTCTGACTCGGTGGGGCTGAACATATGTTAAAATAATCCGGGCTAAACATAAACCTGTATTTTTGGAATACATAATCCAGTTAGTGCTGGTTCACTCCTGGGCTGTGCCCGTGAGCGAGAGCAGCAGGAACTAGGTTCTTGTCTTTTCCAGACGGCAGAGAAGGAGGAGTTTGAGCACCAGCAGAAGGAGCTGGAGAAGGTGTGCAACCCCATCATCACCAAGCTGTACCAGAGTGCTGGAGGAATGCCTGGTGGGATGCCTGGAGGATTCCCAGGTGGTGGAGCTCCTCCCTCTGGTGGAGCCTCTTCCGGACCAACCATCGAGGAGGTGGACTAAGGACACTGGGAAATGCATTCCACTAGCAGTTAGTGTTGGAGGACCCCTGGGTGGGGGTTAGAGTGAAGGACCCAAACCTGTAGGCACATCTCGGTTGGTTTTGCCAGATTAAAACTCCATAACTCAGCTGCTGTAAAAAAAAGTTCAAAAGAAAAAAAAACACGTTTTCTGGGCATTTTAAATACTTGAAAGTGTGCACAGGAGGGAGATGAATACCATTGCACTTTACAGTACTGTAACAAGTGGAAATGCAGTTCATGTCCTAAAAGAATAAAAACTATTTAATGGGCATCACCCTGTCTCTGTCTTTGCTTATTTGCGTATGCAGTCTTGACCAATGTTAAGAGAAAATTAGAAGGGTAAATATGGGTAATGGTACCTGAGCAGGATCCACATGGGTGTACTGTACTAGGGAAAAGGGAGCTGGTGCTTTGGAATAAGGTGCTGCTTGGAAACTGGTTATCATTGATTGGAAGGAGAAAATACTGAATAATTAATTAGTCTTGGAAGCATTTCAGAGCTGAAGTATCCGGACTTCGGAGGAAGGCAAGTCCAGAGGTGGCTCAAGGTCTGGAGGAGGTGGTTATGGGTGGCATTTTCAGCAATAATTGGCAGTAATGTGTCAGTTGTGAAAACTATTGCTATGTATTAATAAATATTTATATAGCAGCAGGTATATAGATCAAGTCAAGCCTGGAGGAGTGGAATGACGCTTCCATGAAGTTGTTAGTAACTGCAGTGCATGAAAATCCCTGGCAAAGAATCTGGGAAAGGACTTGAGCTGATGGGTCCAGCTGCCTGAGTGGGTCTGAAAAGAAAAACCTGGGGTTAAAGACACTGAAATGCCAGACCTGAGGCACCACCCAGCTCTGAGAGCCTGTCCCAGTGTTTGCTCACCCTCAACAAGCCTTTCCTGTGTCCAGTCTAAACCTCCAGCACAGCTCTGAGCTGCTCCTATGCATCCTGCTGTGGGATCCCAGGCAGAGATCATGTCCACTTCATGAGGTCGTCTCCAGACTGGGCAAACATTCCTCAGCTGTCTGTGGCATAGAAGTACTTTCACATCATTTTTAGCTTGTGCCAGAGCTGTGTGTGGCACTTGAGGCCACAAGGATGCTGAGAGAGCCTGTAGGTTGACAATCGGTAGAATCAGAATTTATTCCCAGTTTTGCATCACAGGTAAGTGTTCAGCCATCCCCAGGGCAGCCAGCCTCCATCACACCTGATGGTGACTAGGGAGGACAAATTCCTAAGCTATCTCCCCTCTTTCCTTCCCCCAGCTCTGTACTGAGCATGACCTAGTAGGGTCTGGGATATCTCTTGGGCTCACTGTCCCGGCTGTGTCCCCTCCTAGCTCCTTGTGCACCCCCTGCCTACACTGGTGGGGTGAGAAGTAGGTCAGGCCTTTCTGCAAGGCTTGCTCAGCAGCAACTGAACCATCCCTGTGTGATCATCCCTGTTTGCATCACAAACCCCAAACACAGCCCTAGACAATTCACTGAACAATTTCATCTGTCCCAGGTGACCTTGGCATAGGACAGTGACAGGACTGTCCCTCTGTGTCCCCTTGCTGCCTGTGCCTGCTGACTGCAACATCCTCTGCACTGCTGGCCGTTACAATTCCCTAATAATAAATAGGGCAATAGCCAAAACATTAATCTCACAAAATTGGGAGGGAAATCAGTGTTGCACTGCAGTGTTTAAATGCCTTTTAGTTTGGGAGGCTGGGGGCACTGCTGATGCTGGGCCACCAGATAGCAGCACCTGACCATGGAATGGCACAGAGGTGCCTCTTTTGGTTGCCCCTCTAAGGTTTTGAATTATATCTCTCCAAAATATGGCTTTTAATTGGTTCCACAGGAGCACCTCCCATTAATAGTGTGCAATACCTTTGTTTCCCTAAGGGACATGTAATGGAAATGGGGTTTGCAAAGTGGTATTTTAGGGTATTATAGAAGCAGAGGGTTAAGTCAGCAATTACAAAAGTGCTATTAACTTTCACTTAGCCCTGAAGAACTCCCCCTCCCACACACAAAAAAAAAAGAATAAAAGCACCTCAGGAAAGGTGGGAACTGGCTGATGGGTGGCAGCTGATTGTAAGGAAGGGGCAAAAAAAACCCTCTGCGTAAAAAATCAAAGTCGTGATTTGAAATTCCCATTATGGAAGGGCTTAATATGAAGGCAAAATGCAGCTAAACCAGGAGTCCAAGAGCCTGCTCAGTGCTGAGCCTCAGCACTTGCCTCCTCTCCCTGGTCAAGAGCCTGTTTTTCCATCACACGATTGACTCCATGGTTGTTTTGTTCCAGCTGAAAGCCCAGAGTGCTGGAGAAAGCAGTCAATGCACAGGGCCTAGGGCTGGGAAAAGCAAGGATTAACAGGTTTGTGCCTTTGAGCCCTGAACCCAGACCAGCAGTGGATCAAAGCTTTCCTTAGCCAGGCTGTAAAGCCACGGCTGCCCAGCCCTTTGGGGAAGTGGGGATAACACAGCCTGTGGCAGAGGAGGGCACAGGCAGAGGTGTCATGGACTGGTTTAGGAGTTTCAGCAGAAAATAAAGCATGTCCACCAAAATAAAGCATTTTTTTCTGGGTGTATCCACCTGCATTTCACGTGTCATGGGGGGATTTTTTGACATTTAAAAGCAGCAACAGGGTACCTAAGCCTGTACCTGGAAGCAAGTGCAGGTGCTTGTATGAGGTGCCTGCACAAGTGAGTACCTGGACATGTGAGTACCTTGTATGGGTTTTGCAGTACAAGTGCAGGTACTTGTATTGTTTTTCTCTTCACCTCTGCCCCATCACTGGATTTATTGGATTTATTTGTCCCACTGCCTTTACTCAGCAGACACAGGGACTCAGCAGCCCTCCTTCTCCCCTCCCACTTTCCCTGCTCTTCTTCCCCTCTCCCACATCATCCTCATCATCCCTTTCCTGTCGATTTTTCTCCAATGCCCAACTCCCCTTATCAGGAATGATTTCCCACTGGGCCACGGTTTATTTTGGTCGGCAAATCTCGACTGAAATCTTTAGCCATGAAATATTTAGCCCAGCACCAGCAAACCACACATAGTGTTAACGCGTCACAGGCTGCCTGGAGACAGCATTAGGCTGTAATTTGAAAGTGAGTGAAGTGATAATGCCACGTGCCCTGCTTTTGTGAGCCTGCATTAATGCAGCTTCTGCCAGCACCAGGCATCGACAGCACATCGACTCCCACTAGTAGTGGGAGGGAGGGTGGCAAAATTGGAGGTGATGCAGAAAATAAAGCGTATTGACCAGCCCACTGCAGTGCCACAGTGGCCCTTAATCCATGATTGCCCTTGATGGGGGTGTTTTAATGCAACTTTCCAGTCAATCTCATTTGTGGTCACACACTCTGCCTGCTGGGGAGCACTGGGAAAATGGCAGAACTCGGGTCATGCTGTTGCTTAGAGCTCATAGTTATTGATCCTGGCTGGGCTCAGGAGTCTGGGTTATAATTATTTCATTAAACCATTTAATGGTTATCAAATATGAACCTTTCTACTGTTCCTTTTAGGGAGTGTAGCGAGCTTTAAGTTTTATTGCTAATCCATGTTGAGCTTATTATTCTTAAATTGGTTGACACTCCCCAGTGATAGCTGCTCTGCTCAAAGCTCCCTGGGCATTGATACCAGGAGAGCCTTTCTCACGTGGCACAGGGAGTTGGGGTTAAATGTGAGCAAACCTGAATTAAATTTCATCCCAAATGAAAACTGGATGCCCTGGTCCCTTTTCTGACCTGTTTTTGCCATGGTGGGGTCACTCTCGGGCTGCCATGGTGAAGACACTCAGTCTCTTCCCTTATACCAGGACCTGAGGGAATGGCTGGAGCTGTGCTGAGAGGATTAGGTTGAGGATTAGGCAAAAGGTCTTCCCCCAGAGAGTGGTCAGGCACTGACCAGGCTCCCCAGAGCAGCTCTGCCCCAAGGCTGCCAGAGCTCCAGGAGTGTTTGGGCAACACTCTCAGGGACAGGGTGGGCTTGCTGAGGTGTCCTATGCAGGGCCAGGAGTTGGACTCAATGGTCCTTGTGGGTCCTTTCCAGCTCAGGATATTCTGTGATTCTATGGTTCTTATGGAAGACGTTTTGTGCCTCAGTTTCCCATTTGTCCAGCAGAGTTACTTGCTTTTTTCCATTCATTTGCGGTTTAGGGAAAATTATGACCAAAATCCTCCCCTTATTCAAAGAGACGCTGCTCATGCCTGCAAAGGAGGGAGGAAATTTCCCTTCCAAAGTGTGCTTGGTTTCTTTCTGAGAATGAAAACAATTCTGTTGTTTTTCTCATATAACCAGACTATGGCTGCATCCCAGTTGGTCCCAAATGTTTGAGGCAGCCTTTAGAGCATGGCAGGAAAAACACAGGCTGTTGCTGCAGCCCTGACATGAAGCTTTTCCCTCTTCCCTGGATGTATTATCCTCCACATGGCAGCTTAGAGCATCTTGTACTGACAGAAACTGGGTGATTTTGGGGAGCTCCTCAACCCCTAGAGATGCAAAAGCTGCTCCAGGCATTGCCAGGCACCATGTCTGTAGACACTGGGGTTGTTTCCTCTCTATTAAAGTGGGCCAAGTCCTCCAAATTCCTCTTCATTTCATTTTTCCTCCTTGTGAGTGACAGATTAAGTCAGAGTTTAATTCCTGTAACTGAAAAACTCTAGAGGAACTGTAGGAATCCCAGGGATTCTCATCATCTCCCCCAGGCACTTCCTGCCCTCTTTGACACCCCAGTGCCTTCCAAAATCACACAGACCTCATGATAAAAATGAGGATTAAATGAGATGAGCCTAGGGCTGGGGGTGTAGGGAGGAAATACCTCAGAATGCTCTTGGATTCTGGATCCACTGAAAGCCTGTATTCATTGGCACCTTTCCATTAAAACCCTGGATGCTCTGGACAAGCTATATCTTAATTTGAACAAACTGATTCCTGTTTCTGTGGGCAGGCAGCACAGTCCTTTATCAGTATTCTGTGCTGCCTTCTGACAGCTGCTCATTTGCTGTTGCCTCAACCTATGCTGACCTCATTTTCTGTCACAGAGCAGTGAAGGATTTGGTAAAAATTAGTTATATTAGTAGCTCCCCATACAGCCAGTTTATTTGTGATATGACAAATATTTCAGCCATTAGGATCTTTCCATCTCTTAGCGGCTTAAATGCACTCACTTATATTCCAAATCACTGCTTAATTTAAAAGCCTATTTGTGTAGATTGTTGCAGGCATGAAAAAAACCTGTGGAACAGTTTACCCTTTCAGATAGGCCTGTGCAGAGTTGGAGTTGTGCCTGTGATTGGATCTCTCACTCCATAACTTTACACTCACACTAATCACTCGGTGTACGGCAGAAGCACAGCAATTCCAGGGAGGAAGGGAGGGGCTGATGCCGAGGATGAGGGGGCTGCATTGCTGCTGGCTCCCCTCCCCTGCTCTGCGTGTGAGGGCAAGGAAGTCACTGCAGGGCTAGGGAAGAGCAGGAGGAATTCAAACCACCCCTGTAGTACAGAATCCCAGAATGGTTTGGGATGGAAGGGACCTTAAAGCTCATCTAGTCCAGCTCCCTGCTGTGGGCAGGGGCACCTTCCAGCAGACCAGGTTTCTCCAAGCCCTGTCCAACACAGCCTTGAACCCTTCCAGGGAATATGTGCTGTTTATATTTAGGGGGTTTCGTGTTTCCCATGACCCAAACACTTCCATAAAATAAATATACTCATGGCAATGCTTCATGTGTTCAACCTTGCTGGCTTCAATCCTACAGTTCAGGGAGGGAAGATGTTGGGATGCCCCATCCTTGGTGCTGTCCTATCCTATCACTCAGCCAGGCTATTTCTCCAGGGTTTTTTTCCCCCCACATTCAAGAGGCTTCAATGCTTCTTTCAGAGGCTTTGAACATTTTTATTTCTTGGAGAACCTTGGATGGAACTCCAGGGTTGCTCTAAGGAACCTACACTGTCTCGCAAAGGTCACAGTAAAATCCCAGGAGCTGCTGACACTGCTGGGGGGTGGTGGCCAGACTAGCCAGGCTGTCCCTGCTCTCTTCCTGTGTTTATTCCCCTGTGGATCTCCCCGGTGCCCCTTTGAGGTATTTTTTCCACCCAAAGCTGAGAAGAAAATGCAGGTTGTGTGAAGCATTTTCTGCCTCTTCTGCTGCCCCACTCCCCTGGATGTCAGCTGTCCCTGTTGGGATGAGACACACCAGACATTTCCCTCTGACTTTTAGGAGGTGAGACTCAAATTTGAAATTTATTTTTGAGGAATAAAGGATCCACAGGTTAACCCAGTTAATGTCTGCCTCCAAGACTCTGTAGAGGAAGCAGTTCCAAGCCTTTCTCTGGGGAGTGAATGTCATTCCTGCCCCTGGTTTTCCCTCTCCTCCTCCCAGGTGGGCAGCTGGTGTTACTGGATCACACCGTGCAGGGCAGATAGTGCTGGATTTGGTGGATTGCAGAGCATCGGGAAGGGAAGGAACGCACCAGCTCTAAGAGGCAATGGCAATAAGTGACATTTTGTTTTTTGTGCTCATGGCATTTGTCCCTCAGCTTCACAGGCATCACTTGCTGCTGATAATTCTGCAGAGCATCCTTTAGGGCTGTGAAGAAGTAAGAAAAGGAATTTATAAGTGCAATTCTGCTTACATGCAATTACTGCTTTTGATTGTGTCAGCTGGGATGTTTGACATCATCTCTCAAGGTAAAGTACCTCTAAAAAAGTTCTACAGTAGGTTCTGGCAGAAGATTCTGACTAAAAGAAATTCTCCCAAGCAACTAAGTCTTGATAAATTCTTCTGCATCATTCATAATTCAAGAGTTGTGATGGAGACATATTTAATTGCTAGAAAAATTCTCACAAACCCAGAGCAAACTGTAATTCTTGCTTGGCTTCACTATTCAACTTGCAAGACTCTAGGAGTTCAAATCCTGATGGAAGTATATTGATTTTGCCTTATATTGAATGCTTCCAAAAAAAATCCCTCAACAAAAACCCCCCACACGTCCTGTGATGCAAGTCCTATGGTTCCAATTAAAATCACCTGTTAACTTAAAAAGGTCTCTTTTTAAAAAGGGTTTAAAAGATTTTCATTTAATTGATTCAATGTAAAATGCCCTTTACAATTACCACTATAAACTACTTGTTTCCCACTGAGTAAGACCCAATTTGAGATGTTTATCAAGACTTTGCACGCTTTCCACTCTTCATACTGAGTTCTTAAATTCCTTATTGACAGCTTGCATCTGTCAGCAATGGATATTTTTAAGTTTGTTGCATGAAAGCTTTTAAAAGGTTGTAATGGCTTGATTCTTGTCTCTGTAGTCTCAGGGAATAAACCAGCTCTGAATGGCCTCATAAATGTGGGCAATACTGGGCTCCCCCTATTTCAGAGCAGTGAAATTACTGGATTTAACAAATTCCTTCTTTCCTTACTCCAAGTATTTTGACAAAGTCATCTAAGTGTGTTTAAACCCAGCCCAGCTCCCTGACTGAGGCTGGCTGTTAATAAAACCCTTCCTAAATTACCACAATTACAGGTTCACAAGCAGAGGGTTTGTTTCCACACTTTCAGTTCAAACTCTACCCAGACCAGGGGAGAGAAGATGGTACCTTAAAACCCCCAACACTAATTACAAATCACAACAGGTTAAAGTCTGCAGCACAAAGGTGATCAATGTGGACATAATTATGGGTTACTGTAGCAGCTTAATTAGCATAGCTGTAGTCAACCTATTTTTCCCAATTTTCATTTATTAGCTAACAAAAATCAAATGGAAAATATTTAGAAGGCATTCTCAGCATAAGGTTACTAGAAGAGACTTAATTATTCACCAAGAACTGTGAGGTGGAGAAATCAGCTCTTTTGTGCCAGAGGTGATAAAAAATGAGGCTGTCAGACAAAAAATAATACCCAGCAGGTTTAACTCTGGAATTTAGGTTCCAATCCATGTAGAAATCTGGGAGTCCTCACCTTGACTTTAGTCAGGCTTAACTTGCCAACTGGTATCAACACCTTCATGGGAAGGTCTCTCTTCTCTTTTTTTGGGTGAGGGGGTGCTGAGCACTGCTAAGGGGGTCCCAGAGCACCCAAAATTCCCTGCCTGCTGGTACTTCCAGCTGCCCAGTGCTCAGAGGCTGTTTCAGGAACATCTGACTGGGTTTAAACTCCACAGCTTGGAGCTTCCCTCTCCCAGCATCCTTACAAAGGGAAAAAGGAAAGACTTGATGAGTTTGAGAGGCAGGATCTAGCTGTGGGTTTGTCAGTAAAGGGGTGTGGAAAGGAGTAGCTTTGAATTCAGGTGTCCAGGGTCTAATTAAGTCCTTATTTGAAATATCTGTGCTGTCAGAGCCTCCTTGAAGCTGCCTTGGAGCAAGTGGCAGTTGATGTGCCAAAGGCAGCCTAGGAAACCCTCTCGCTGCCTTACGTGGGATCTCCAGCCCCTGGCCAAGGAAAAACTGCAGAAATGCTCAGTTTCCTTAAGATTAAACAAAATAACCAAGTCCCTGACCCCTGCTGGTATGGTGAGGACAGGGCACAACCCGTAGTCACTACCTCCAGGGTTGGGGGTGTTGCTTTTTTTTTCAAGAAGTCCCTCCTGCTAAACATCCCTGTGGATTAGGTTGCTCATTTGCTGGGCTTCAAAACATTTTTTTGTTCACAAGCTAAACAGATGAGACTCCAAGATTCCTCTCTTTCTTGTTCATTTAGGGGTGAAAAATTGCCAGCAAGAATTCAATTAGCATCATATCAGCTCAGCCTGGGCTGTGCTGAGGGCCTTGCTGCACCCACACTTGGTCCTCACAATAGCAGCATCTGCTTTATTATGAGTTGCCTAATTGATTCTGACATGCCCAGTTATTATATGTTAACAATGTCCTCTGGGGTGAATAGTTGGAGGGAAAGGGATGGGGTAATCACAAAGATGGGTTTTCTTCTGTTTCTTGGACCTCCTTTCAGCATTAAAAGCTGGGGCTGACCTGGTGCGTTGCTTTATTCACAGAAAGGTCCTTAACTTCTGGACCGAGCTCACGTGGCAAATGCTGGTGGCTAATTTTCCTCTGGAAGTTTGGGTTTGTTTGTTGATATTTTGTTTGTTTGTTTTTGTTGTAGTCAGAAAATGCATAGTCAACACTGTCAGGAAGGCTTCTAAATTGAGTGGCATGGAGTCTTCGTATAGAAAAATTAAATTTATCTTTATTGTTTTCCTGGGTGATGATTGAGCCTAACTTGTCCAGGCTGACAGCAAAGGGCAGGATCTTCCACTAGCTCAGCAGATGCACTTAGAAAACTGAGAAAACACCTTTTGAAGCTCACAGACCCTTCTCAAAGAACTCTGCACAAACTTCAGAGACATCACTGCTTTGGTGGGGGGGGGTGAGGTCAGCAGTCAGATGTTGCTTTTCTGTGGGAATGTAAAAATGTCCTGACTTTTCCTTCTGAAAAAAATAGGAGGGTGGGGTTGTGTGCTGCAGAACAGAACTTGAGATTAGTTTGGTGTTGCTGATACAGAGAATGTAAAAACTGTGGTGATTAAGGGGGCAGGAATCCTAGAGGATTCAACAGTCAGGATGTCAGACTTCCCAGGTGGGAACTGCAGGGAGATGGACTAAGGGAGCCCTGAGCTGGCTGTCAGTCCTACTTAGTGCAAAGCTCTTTGCATGGCTGGAATATTATTTGGGCAGTTTTATCACCCTCATCTTTGCTGGTTTTATAATTTGGCCTGATTCAGACTCACACTTTAATTTCTGTCTTCATTTATAACCCCTGCAGAGACACCTCGGTGGTGTTTGTGGCTCTGAGAGCTCATGTTGTGCTCAGCCAGGTGACGCAGGTATGTCCACAATTCCTGTTGCCACTGGGAAAACAGAGTAAAGCATGAAAAAAGGATGGATCCAGCTGTGCTCCATCCCCTACTTGCTTCCAAGAGGGCACACATGAAGCCTTTGTCAAATAGGGGAAGGAACTCAAGAGCCTCCAAATTCATTTAAATGTCTTTTGTTTGTTTTTTGCTGTGGTTTCAGGCAACACCAATTGTTTTGTGTCAAGTCTCCTGCAGTTCAGAGCCATGAAAAAGTGTGCAGCTAAATCACGAGGCTGATGATGGAAAGTACAGAGCACCTGTGATCTATTGATATATATATATTATATATATATATATGTTGGATATGATTCATGTACAAGGAACTGATATATAATAGCTATAAATATATATGTGCTTCACATATAAGAAACCAAAGCCCACACAATATATAAGATATATATATACTTCATATATAAGGAACTGAAGCACAGAGACTATATATGCTTCATGGATAAGGAATTGAAGCACAGACTATAGATAATATATATAAATATATATATATATACACTTCTTATATAAGGAACTGAAGCCCAGAGACACCAAGGTGTGCAAATCTAAGCCCTGTTAATGACAGTGAACCCCTCCCTCAGCAGACCCAAATGCCTTGTGCAGGGTCACTTCCTCCACAGCCTAAAACTGAAAGCAGAGCCCAGAATTCACGGAACTGCCTTTTCCCAGCACCTCCACCCTCCCCTCCGCCCACAGTGCCAAGGGATGGGGCACGGCCACGGAGCTGCCATGGCAAGAGGCTCGAATTTTGTTGGAGCAACTTATTTAGGGAGCATGCATTAATAAAACTTGTTACTCTAATTGAAACAAATACTTCAATAAAAATCAAAGTTCCAGGCATTAATGGATGTGTGTGTGGCAGAGGAAGCAGCACAAGGAACCAGGTTTCCTGTCCTTTTAGGGTTGGATAGAAATAACCTCCCACCGATGACAGCTAAATTAGAGAAGATGGCTTTCCATAATTTCTCCAAACAATCACTTAATGGGAGCAGTGTAATTCCACGAAATAGGTGAATGGAGTACTGATCCATTTTATGGGACCATCAATAAACTAAACATTGCCTGCTTTTAAGATTAAACTGGAAAAAAAAAAAAAAAGGAAAAGAAAAAGAAAAAAGAAGCCTACAGTGAAGGGAGAAAAAAAGAGTATTTATCTTTACACAGAAAATTTGTGTGCTAGTAAAGTGCAGGCAGTGACAGGAATTTCAATTATTTAATCAAAAAGAAAATGAAAGTGGCTTTAAGTGTTGTGATTTGAGCCAGTGAAATCTAATGTGGGCTCACATTGAATATGAGGAAAATGGCAAGAAAATTAAAGCTGCTCCTACTTAAATCATGTGGTTACAAATGGTAAATTAGTTTCTCGATGTTTTCATTTAAGTGTTTAAGTGGAAGGTTTTATTCTTAATGTAGTGTTGTGACACAGAATAAAAACCTTATCTGTCTCTATGGCTTTTTTTTTCTTCCCCCCTCCGTGTTGCTGCCTTAGAAGGCAAAAGGGGAAAAAGCTGCAGCAGTATTAGACTGCTTTTGTTAAAATTAGGAGGCAATATGCTTTCACCACAAGCTCATTAAGGTAATAGATGAATAATGTCTATTAAAAATGCACTAGGCTAAATGAATTTAATGTGTGTTGGGAGGGAAACTGCCTTTGCCAGAGAATACAAACTGGAAGATTCTCTTTTTTTTTTTTTTTAACTTATTTGGACACTCGAGGACTGATCTCAGTTGGGCAGAAATGCACAGACAAGCAGACAAACACATATCTCTTATTTTATGTTATTTTTTAATTATGATTTTGTATTATATGTATATTATAAACACCTCTTTTATACAGAAAGATGCACAAGCTTATAAAACTCTAAAATCCCCCATATCCTGAGGACTTTTCCTGTGATCTGTTATTTCCCATATCATGCTACTCTTTTCCTCTGTCCAAGCTTTTCTTACTTGACCTGTTGGACTTGTAGTTTTGGTTTTCTATGGGCAACAACAAATGGCAAACTCATTTGCAAAGGCTCCTTTAGGCTGCTGAATTCCAAGTCTTGATCCCCAAAAAGTCAAAAGAAAACAAAATTTGGGCAGAAAATTATTATTTCCTTTGCCCTGGTGAACCTGGTGACTACATTGCATTGAGTGTTTCTAATACCAGCTGTGAAAAGCAGAAAATGTATTTATGGACTAGGAAGCCCCATAATTCATTATTAAAAATAGTAGATGGGGGGGACCTAAATCAAGACCTAAAAATATCAAATTTGTGTATTTACCAGTAAGAAATCAACGTGTTTCTAAGTCTGGGCAATTTCCCGTCACATTTCTGTTCCCAAAAGAAATGCTGAAGTCACAGTAGTGATTTTCAGGCCACACTGCAATAATGGAGGTGCTGCCTTCTATCCAGTCACTTACTTTTGAAATATTTTGGGAAAATGTATGTTGGAGGCTGATAATTGTCCATCTAATGTGACTGAAATTGACTGCTGTGTTAAAACCGTGGAAGGGAAAAAAGGAGGGTTAAAGAGGGATATACAAGCCTCACTTTTTTTTTTTTTCTTTTTCAGCAGGAAATCATATTAAAATAAAATATCAGAAAGAGCAAGGAGTAGCTGGGCTGAATCAAATATTGCAGAACTAAATAAATTGAGTTTATTTTTAAGCATGGCAAAATCATACAAATATTATCTTACTAATTTGTTACAGGGTACCCACCTGCATCACTATTTGTTTCAGATGACTTGGATCATTTTAAGATTTCCCTTTAAAATTTGTATTGACAAATGTGAGGAAGTGTTTTTAACATTAGACAATATTCCCTCACATCACATGGCCATTTGAATACCTCATCCTTGGAAATGGACAAAATACCATTTCAGAATGTAATTTCCAGTTTTAAAGCATTATTTGAAGATGCATTTGCAAGATGCTGACTGGATTCTCTCCCTTTTTTTTCTCCCCCAGACCTGTCATCCACTTCTGGAGTGCTTAAAATAAAGTGCACAGATACAGAGTAAGCTGAAACAGTCAAGAAGCCATATAATACAAAAATGTTTCGAGTAAAGTGTGTTACTCAGATCTTTCTAAAGTACATTTCTGCCTTTATTCTGAAGGCCACAGCACAGGCAACTCTGACTAATGCAAGTAATGGAACCAATCTCTCCCTTTGATCATCAAAAAGGTTATCATTTTTTGTAAACTAGGTCCAACTAGTTTTGCAATCTGTTTGGAGCAAACATGAAAGAAAAAAAGGTTTAATTATCTCTCCATGAAGAACAATTCCTTTTGTTTTGTGGAAGTGCTCAGTTGGTGCCCATCTCTGTGCAGGTGACACACCTGAGACAGGGGTGAGTTGTGACATTTGTGTACATCAGATGATCAAACAATTTGTGTATTTAAACCAGGAGGAAGAAACAGTCCTGAGTAATTTATAAAATCCACTCTCTAGTAGAACTGACCTTTTAACTGGGGGCTGAATCATGTTTACAAAAGGTTAGTGTGGTTTGTAAATAACCACAGATTTTCAAGGGAGCTGCTCAAAATATAAACACAGAGCCGAGAGCCTTGTTAGAGATCTGGAGATGTGAGAAAGCTGCTCATTCACCCTGTTTATAAACACTTGTTTCCTCTGCATAGATTGTGATGTATCAGCTATAATTTAAAGACTTGGAAAACTGGGGGGTTTTATTCCACAGAGTGCCACGGTTGGATGTTTCCTTTGTGTTTGATGCAGGATGAAACCCAGGAGGTCAGACTGGATGGTCATAACAGCTCCCTCTGACCTGGGAGGGCATCATTTGTCTGCTTTCTGTTTTTAAGGCTTCGAAACGAGACACTTTAGAGTTGGAAAGTGAAGAGTGAAACTGAAAAGAGAATCAAAGTATCTGTGTCATTCAGGTTTATGTGCTCCAGTGGTTTTTACTGAAGTTACTTCTCGCTTACTCCAGCTTGAGTTCAGATTTGGGGATTCTATACTCAGCGTTTCCTCAAGTGGAAAAAGGATATGAGGTTTTCATGAGGAACCTGGAGCTGCAGAAAGAGGAAAAACACAAAGAAAAGCAGGAAAACAATGGGAATAAAATCAAGGTTGAACGGTTAAGAAAGGGAAAAGGAGGATTATCCTGCCCCAAGGGTTAAAAGCAAGGACGTACACGGTTCATACATCATGAAATTGGGGAAGCAAGGGAGGTCCTGAGCCATTAACGCAGAAAAGGGAATCACAGTGTTGAGTTGTACAGATGATTGTTACACAGCTGGAATGAAAGCAGACGAATAAGCATTAATGTGCTAAAGGCAACAACAAAGCAGGGACTAGAGAAGCAAGAATGGATATTTTAGAAAGCAAAGGATTAGCTGAGATCCCAAAGTACAGATGGTCTTGGGTGAAATAATCACCTCAGCCTCGAGGGAGTCAGCAAGGCCCATGGGTTGGGCACACGATGAGGAGGAATCAAGATGGAACCATATGAAGAGGAGACTAATTGAAAGCAGGTCCCAGGGAAACTTCTAAGCCTCCCTTCCAATTTCTGACTCATTCCCCCAAAAAAAAAAAAAAAAAGTAAACAAAGAAGAAGGGATAATCTTCCTGTGTTTTGGAACAGTCCAGATGACCTGCTGAAGTTGAAAACAAATATTAGGTAATTAAAAAGGTGTTAGTTAATAAGAGTCACTATTTTAAGGGAAGTGTTTAGACCAAATCTGTCAATATTAATACTTTCATTCTCTTTTTGTAAGTTCCCTGCCTTCAGAAAATGCTCAGGATTATGAGCTAACGAGGCAAATTTTCAGTACAGAGATAAAATTCTGGATTTTGGAATGAAAGCCCTGAGCTCGTGCACAGATAGTTGGGTTTGGGACCTGTGTAAGAAAGCTACAGGTTTTTTACACTTCAGATTTTATTTTGCCTGTCACCGATGCCATATCTCTTTTTATCCCCAAGATTCTTGCAGTTATGGGTAGTGGCACAAACCTCAAAAGTGCCTTCCTGTCTCCAGCACTTCTCAATGCAGTCACCTTGCATCAGCAACACTTCCACCTCCTGTGCTTTTCATCCAGAGCTGTACCCCTGAAATCACTATGCTGCTTGTGGGTATGTTCAGTGATTCTGTTAGAATGACACAGACCCAGCTCTTAACCTGAGTGTTTATTGCCTGGGAATAAAATCAACAGGTTGATTTCTTCTCTATTTCTCTGTCTCCTGTTCCTTTCAGTACCAGTGCCAGTCCATAGGGTGACACATTTTTGAGGCGGCAAAAGCTAAGGGGTGGTGGCAGAGTTCTGAGCCTTGGAAAACCTGGATGGCTCTTCTCCTGGTTGGGAGGTAAACTCCTCTTTGATGCTTCCTTTCCCCTCCCACCCTCTCTCGGCCCTGGAACAACCTCCCAGGCCCTGTGGGTTTTAGGGAGCACTTGACCTCAAAGCCCATTCACCAAGCCCTCCTTGAGCTGGTGCCGAGGCACAATGGAGGGTTTGCAATATTAAAATATTAACGGAATCCCAGAATATCCCAAGTTGGAAGTGACCCACAAGGAGTCCAGCTCCTGATTCTCGCTGGCAATGCTGAAATGCCAGGCAAACCTTCTAGTGCAGACCCAACCTGGTACTCCAGGGGTTCTCACCACTGCCCTTTTATCTCATGGCAGCTGAGCCAAATTTACAAAATCTCCCACCACCAACACAGCATCCCTGCTCCTGGATTTTCCAGAGCCTGCAGGATGGTAGGAGGCAGGGTTGGGTGCCTGATGTAGGCAAAGGTAGGTGGGATGTAGAAGGGCAGAAGGGCTTGAGCAAGACGGGAGTGTTTTTCTCTCTCAGCAGCAGCACTCAGTGACCCTCTGGGCAGAGGCACCTGCTCCTCCAGGGTGGGAAGTGGTTTTGCCTGAAGCATCATGATGGAACATTCTCCATTAAGCCATGCTTTGTGTTCAAAAGGCCTCTCTCTATGTTACGTGTGTGGCTACTCAACCTGAGCTCTTCAGACCTCTTTCCTGCAGCCAGGCTCCCATTTTGATCATATCAAGGCTGTCTGTTTTTAATTTAACCCTTCCTTTTGGAGTGGATTTGTCTTGAAAGGCATGAAAAGGCCAGGCTCCGAAGATACCTTACCTCTTCAACAGCCACAGGGAGGTAAGTGCATGTATTTTTAAGCTGCACCAAATTTATCCCCAATGCAACACACTGAAATAAAGCTTCCAACATCAATGTAGCTGCACTGGCCTTTTAAATGATCCCCAAGGGTTTAAGTCAAATAAATTTCTGTTTTCCTGGGCAAAGTTCTCCCTGTGATACCCTCAAATGATCTTAAGTGTGCAAGTAATGATGACTGGTGTTTATCTAAGCAAAGCACATGTGTTATGGGTGTTATTAAATCATGAAAGGAAAGTGGGTGTACGAATACTGGGGGGATGTTTTTATAAAAGTTTATAAAGCTGTTTGAGACTCTAGGAATCATTTTATTTTAATGAAGAAACAGCAAACAAACTCCAGAGCAGTGTGGCTGCCTGGGCTAGGTATCAATCATTAGGTCTGACTTGTCTGGGCGTCCAGGCTGAGGTGTTACACAGTCCCCCGAGGTGTAAAAGTGCAGCTTTGAGGGGCAATTCTCATCCTCCCAAATGGGGAGGGGAAAACGCAGTGAGTAAAACAGCCAAACCTGCAGCTTCTCCCTGCTTTGTCCTGATCCCAGTCCCTCTTTTTTTCTCTGGTCAGCCAGCAAAAAGGGCTAACCTGGGATCTGGGGGCTGCTCCTTGGAGAGGGCACAGCCAGGGCTGGGAGTGTTTGAGGTTCTCTTGGTGAGATCCATCCTGGGGTGCCCATCACCCCAGGCACCTGCAGAAGAGGGACAAAAGGAGAAAAATAGGTAAGAGACCTCTGGGGCAAAGAAGCCACCCTGCCAGCTATGCCTGCTGATGGTGGGAAGCCCTTGGCACCACATTTCTGTCACAAAAAAAGCCATGAAATGTAAAATTTAAAACATCCCTGGGTGTGAGGAATCCCTTCTCTTCTTCACAGATGGGGGTTATCACCTCTGCCCCTGAATCAGCTCCAGGGAGAGGCTGCAGTGCCTGAAGTGCCACTGCCCAGTTTGGGGATAAGTTTTGCTGCTGTTGCTGCAAAGAAACACCAAGGCAGGACCCTCTTCCCCTTCTCCTTTATTTGTCTGTACCCTAAATAAAGAGGGACTGCAAAAAGCAGCCCCTCTCAATGTGGCTGTCAGGCAAGAAGCTCTTGCCTGAGTCCTAAAGCTGTGACCCAATCTGGCTGAAGTAACACAATTTTAATCTTTCAGATCTGTTTTAAATATATATATATATATATATATATTTATAGGCTGAGTAAAACCCCAGCCCACCCAGAGGAGAAATCTCAGCTGATGAAATGGCCAGTCAAGCAGCTTATACAGTCCCTCCGTTAACAAGTTGGGCTTTAGAACCCATTTAATCACTGTTGATTCATTTACTCATTTGCTCCTCAGAGAAAGTTGTTAGCATGGTTTTAAACCCCCAGCCAAAATGCTGTGCTGATGCTGAAATGGGTGTTTGAGGAGGGGACACTGCAAGAGATTTGTTACATTTATCTATTTAACTATTTATTTATCTGTTCTGGAGGGGAAAAAAAAGGAATTTTGTCGACAGTACAGGCAGAAGAGAGCTTTTCCCCTAGTTCTGAAGGGGTTTGCTCCTACTTTCCTACATCAGTGCACCTGCATCTATACTCTGCAGGCAAGAATTTGCATGTATATGTGTATATATATAAATATAAGAATCTAGTATAATACATATTAATAAAATAACTAAAATAAACACATATATATATATTATATATATATTGTTTAAATGAGTGATGACTGCCTGCATATGGACACTACATGTGTAAAACAAAGTGTCTGCATGGCTCTTAACACACACAGGGAGAAGGATGCTCCTATGGGTTTTCCCGGTGCGATGGGGAGCTCTCTGGTCCCCCCACCCCGCCCCGAGCTTTGTTTCGGTAGAGCTGAGACAGGAGCCACCTCTGTATCCCCCCCACGCGTGTCTGTGCCCGCCGGTGGCGGAGTATGGACGGCACCGCTGGAAAACTCGGGCGTCGCACATTCATTAAGTCCCGACGATTGCCATGTCTATTCTTTTAAAGCTTTTTCCTCATCTATTTACCATTTACCAGCTCATCCATATGGAAGACATGGCTTACACTTCCCTGAGAACTGTACTTTTAGGACTAATTGATTCGGGTAATTAATTTGTTCTACCTGCTGGATCAGATGGAAATGCTGTCCGTGTGCCCAAGGATTAGCACTTGCCTTTCTAACATCTTTCTTAATTATCTAATAGCATGGGTTGTGCGAATTCTGGCTCTATTAGAACACTTTTACTATTAACGGTAGTGATTGGAATTGTGATGACAACTCGATTTCAACAAATTAGAGCTTAAAATCAGAAGATGAAGGAGAAGCGCCTTCTTTAATTTCCCTGAGTTTAACATCAATAATTAGAGCAATTTTCCGAGATGCGAACCAAAATTATCTCGGCTATGACGTGGTGTATCACCCTCATTTTAGCAAATTGACTCCGGGGAAATAAATGTTACAGATTAGAGGGGGAAATAAAATAAATTAAAAAAAGAAAGATAAACCGAGGAAAGACCCCCAGAAAAGGTGGGAAGGGAACAAAACCCCGACGGGGAGAACCTGAGCGGGAAAGGAGAAGCTGCGTGCGGGCAGACAGGTTGGGAGCGGAGCGTGGGAAAGAGTCGCTCCTTTATTTTCCCCAAGTATTCGTTTTTTAAAAATGAGGGGGGAGGGAAAAAAAAAAAAAAAGAGATAACACTGATGTTTGGGAAAACTCCCCAAGGGCGCTGAGCGGGCTGGTGCGGTGAGGTGCGGGGTGCGGGCTGCGGGGCAGGCTGCTCGGCACCGGAGCGGCACCGGAGCGGCACCGGAGCGGCTCCTCGCCCCCTCCTCGCCCCAGGGGTGGTTTGGGTGGCCCTGCAGGCCCGTCCCCCCCCGCTCGCCATTGGCTCACAGCGCAGCCCCCTTCCCACCGCGCCTCAAAGGCGCGCAGCGCCCCGCGCATCCCCGACCCGCCCGCCTCGCCTCCCCCGGCTCCGCCAGGTTATTTCTGGCTGGGGATATAATTTTTTTTTAAATTATTATCGTTCTTTATTTATACTCCAGACTTTTTTAAATTGTTGTTTATTTTTACCATTCTTTTTGTCTATTCTCTTCCCCCCCGGGGGTGCAGCTGGCCGCCCCCCTCTCTCTCCTGCGGCAGCTCAGCCCGGCTCGCTCCCTTCCCCGCTGCCCGAGGGGGACACAACCGAGATGAACCTCAACTTCACCTCGCCCGTGCACCCCGTGTCGGCGCCCAGGCCCACCTCCTTCTTCATCGAGGACATCCTGCTGCACAAGCCCAAACCCCTGCGGGAGGTGCCCCCCGAGCACTTTCCCGGCTCCTTGGCCTCCCGCGTCCCCCTCTTGGACTATGGGTACCCCCTGATGCCAACCCCGACCCTCCTAGCGCCTCACCCGCACCCTGCCCTGAACAAGCCGGAGCATCACCACCACCACCCCCACCCCTATTTCCTCACCACCTCGGGTAAGTGCGGGAGGAACAGGGGGAGTTTGGGAAGATGAGGTGGGGACTCGGGTGGGACAAGGCGAGACTCGCTGGGGCGGCCGGGCATTCTCCATACCCCTGACCGACACCCTGGCTGCGTCCTCCGGAGCAGGAGTCTCCAGCAGCCCCTCGGACAGCCCACATCGTTATCGAGGAGAGGAGCCCATCGCGCTGCGCCTCGTCCTTCCCTCGGCTGCCCGAAATCTTAAGGCTTTCCCTGTCTTTGCCTTTAATTTTAAAATTTTATAAATCACTTTTATTTTGGGACTGATAGCCTCTCTTTTTCCTTCCATTCGGGCTTCGCTTTTCCAACTCCAGCAGCACTGGGGCTGTGCCACTCCTCTCCCACATCCTGGGGCTCTGCCCTTCCCTAGGCCCGTTCCTTGCCCTGGAAGGAGGAAACCTCCAAAGTTTCCCACTGGGCAGTCCAAGATGTGTATCAGCGGGACCGCAGAGGACCGTTCTCCTCCTCCCGGTCTTTCCCAGGTCTCCCTTGTGTTTTTCCATGCCCGTTTCGTTGTGGTTTCGTTGCCTGGAAGGTGCAGGTGTCCCCGCCAGCCTCGACTCCCCTTCGCTGGCAGCGCTGCGGGCACTGCCCGGGCTGCCTGCGCCTTCCCGGCGTGAGCTCGGCGGGGGCGAAGAGCTTGGAAAAGCAACAGGATCCCCTAAACCAAACCAATAAATCTACCTGGAAAACGAAATAAACGAAAAAAAAAACACCCAAAAATTAGGAGAGGAATTGGGAGAGCCCACTCCGAGCCGCTGCAGCCTCCCCGGGGGCTCCCCGGCTCCCGGCCCGACCGCAGCCCGGAGCCTCCGCCGTGTGTCCCCCCAGGAATGCCGGTGCCAGCCCTTTTCCAGCACCACGCTCACTCCGAGCTGCCCGGGAAGCACTGCCGACGCCGCAAAGCCCGCACCGTGTTCTCCGACTCGCAGCTCTCCGGGCTGGAGAAGAGGTTTGAGATCCAGCGGTACCTCTCCACACCCGAGCGGGTGGAGCTGGCCACGGCCCTCAGCCTCTCCGAGACCCAGGTACGGGGCGGCATCGCCCTGCTGGGAAGGGATCTGGCACCTCTACCTCCCCTACATCCGTCCAGCATCCCCACACGCCGTCCAGCATCCCTATATCCCATCCTTTCAGCACCCCTTGTATCACTTCCAGTATCCTCAAATCCTATCCAGCATCCCCACATGCCGTTCAGAATCCCCATATCCCATCAACTCAGCATCCCCCGTATCCCGTCCAGCATTCCCAAATCCCGTCCAAAATCCCCATATCCCATGCAACCAGCATCGCCCGTATCCCATTTGGCATCCCGTCCATTCGGAATCCCCTCCATCCCCTCCAGCATTCCCGGTATCACATCCAGCATTCCCACATCCCCTCCAGCATCCTTCTCCCTTTAATTTTTTTTTTCTTTTCTCCTTCTTTCTCCCCCTTTTCCCGCTCTCCCAGGTGAAAACCTGGTTCCAGAACCGCAGGATGAAGCACAAAAAGCAGCTGCGGAAAACCCAGGACGGCGCGAAGCAGGTGGGCGGCGAGGAGAGCCGGGAGCCGAGCTCCCCGGAGCCCGAGCTGCCCGAGGCGGCCGCCGCTGAGCCCCGCAAGGGCCCTCCCGGCCCCTTCCTGCTCCAGGACCCCGAGGACGAGGTTGACATCCTGGAGGAGGGGGATCTCTGTGCCGGTCCCCACCGCCTCTAGCCCGGCCCGGGGCTCTCCTGCGCTCCGGGGCGGCTCTGCCCAAGCCCCGACCCCGCAGGTCGCCCCCTCCTCCCCAGCCTTGAGGACCGCGCAGAGGGACGAGGGGCTCGGGTTTTTGATGGCAGGAAAGCCCCCTCCCCGGGATGAAGGCAGTACCGCCGGTTCCCTCCCGCATCACCCCAAGCCTGAGCTTTGCTTGGAAATCTGACGGAGGCGGGCGGGAAGGGAGTAAACTAAGCCGAATTTCCTTTAGGTTTCCCCTTCCCTTCGAAATGTCGGACTTTTCCCCGTTCCCCGAATTTTCCTGGAGTTTAAAATAAATGTATACTCGTGGCAGCATGTTGTCGTTCCTGGGAGCGGCAGGCAGGGCAAGCCCCATCCCCACTCCCTGAATCCCTAACTCCTCGTCGCTCTTTTCCATGCACTGGGCTGGCGCTCGCCGACTCCATCCCTAGTGCCGATCCCGGGCAGAGCTTCCAGGACCTGCACATACTCAAAGAAAAAGAATTGTAGAAAAGCCCTCCAAAGAAACCGATAAGAGCACAGTTACCGTTTATTTAATTCTGATATGGATATGGGAAGGGGGAGCATCGCCAAGAACTCGATCCTGCCAGGGATGCTCGGAGCAAACGCGCTCCCTGCGAGCGAAAGGGATTTTCTACAGCTTGGAAAAACACCTGCGCCGGCAGCCTGGTTCCTTGCCGGCTGCCAGGTGTGAATCGCCTCCCGGATATTCCCTTTTCCTCTCAAATAGCCCCAGAACTGGTCCCGCGTTTGGCTACTGTTCCCCCTCTCCTGTATCTCCCCTCCGGCTCCCTGCGCGCCGTGTCGCGGTCACACAGAGCAGCCACCGGCCGCGCTCGCTTTGCCTTCACCTTCTTGCCAGGGGAGTGGTTTTAATTTCCAGGTAAACTAAGATTCTTATGGTTTACTTTGTTTCCCTCCGGGGCGAGCTGCTGGCTGGGAAATGCGCTGGGAGCGCGGCAGAGGGTCCGCATCTCTGGGGAGGAGATGGTGGGACTGGGGATTTCCTCCATAAAAACCTGGAGCAGAGACTGTGCTGGCTCAGACATCACCTGTGCAGCCCTCGCTGCACCAGCAACCCGGTGGCATGTCGGTATCTCGTTAGGTTTCTTAATTTATTTTCCTTATATTTTTTTATTTATTCAGGAATTTAATTTGGTTGTCTGGCGTTATTAGTATTTTCAGGGCATTTTGAATTAAGAGACGGGTTGTTTTGTGAGAGGAAAACGAGTCCCTGTTTAATATATAAAATATAGATGATTGAAAACTGCATGTTTGCTTCCTTTTTGTGGGTTTTTTCTTCAGATTTTTTTACATGTAAAATAATAAAGATTGCACATTGTGGGGAGGAAAAATCCCAGCTCTCCAGAAAAATCTTTTATCTGGTGTTTGTAAATACTTCCAGGACAATAATTTTCACCAACAAAATGCCACCCACCTCCCTAAAAATGGCGATTCACAAGATAAACCAACTGCCTTCCTCCTGCAGCCTTGATGTGGTTTGAAGCAGCTTAGGGAGCCAAGAGCAGGGTCCAGCAGGTCATTTCACATCTCTGGCTGGAAATGCTTCTCCCAGTTCCGTGGCTCTTCCTTTCTCACAACACCTGCCCGTCCATGGGCAGGGATGTGATGGAAGCTGCCTCAAAATCCTTTCAATTCGGCACTATTTTTCCATGTCTGCCCATCAAGTATTTGGTTTGTTTCGCTCTGTGCTCATTGTCAGCCTCCCCTGAGCACCTATTTCATTGGGGACTATTAAAAAATTGTATAAAAGAGAAGCTCTACCATGATATTTACTTTATAGGGTTTTTTTTAATGGCCATATTTCCACTGCTGTTTCCCAGAGCTGGATGTTGTGCAACACAGCCTTTGGAATGGGCACAGCTCAGGGCTGGCCTGGCTCTGCTCTGGGGGTCAGTGATGTGCCAGGTCTGCGAGGCAAGGTCAGAACATGACTCAAATAACACTCAAGTCTCTGCTGTTCCTCCTCTGTCACTATAGGAGCTCTCTTTACAAAGTATTTATGCTGATCAATAAAATAAACCCCACAAACACCCACCCATCTCTGTGGTTTTAGGCACTTTGGATGATGTCGAAAGCTACAGTCATATTTAAAACCAAAGCCACTGACTTCTGCCAACCTCAGTGACAAACACAGGCAAAATGTGAACCCCTCAACTTCGGGGATGTCCCCATCCCAGGTGGACACCCGTGGGGTGCACTGAGCCTTGCAGGTCACAGGAGGATTTGGGAACAAGCTGCTTATCCCAGGAAGTTTGGTGCAAAACCCCCCCAGATGAAGGAAATAGTCACTGTCTGAGACAGTCCCTCTGTCACCAGCCAGCTCCTTCCCGGCTGGGAAGCGATGCCTTCGGGGCTGGTGATGGGAGGGCGCGGTTTCTAGACAGGCAGGACAAGACTTGGGAAGAGGTTCTTTTGTGTTTGGGTAGTGGAGGTAGCCCTGGCATGAAAGAGGGGATGGGAGACATTTTATTTGTTTATTTCAGAAATTCTTTACTCTTAGAATAAGTGAAATGGGGTTTTATTCCTGGGTCCTGACTTGGTCCATGACAATGGCCGATTTTTTCCTGCTCTCCCGAAAACCTTGAGAAGTAGGGGAGAGATTGTTTAGAGCTGTTCATTTCTCTCTCTCTTTTTAATAAAATATTTGATGTATTGCTTTGGAAAATGATGGAGTGGAAATGGCTTGCAGGAAATAATTGCTGGAAATAGGAAGTCTCGGTGAATTTCCTATTTTCAAGAAATCCATTGAAGACTGATTTTCATTAAAATTCTTCAGTGAGTCTTTTTAATGAAATTGTTTCCTGTTATTTAACACCTAAGTCGTTAATGTGGTGGGGGTGAGGGGTCTGTTGTTATAGCAAATCAAAAACCAGTGTACAAAATCCCTCCGTGAACCTTTGCTGTTTTGATTTTAAACACTTTCGTGTCCACTGCCCTAAACATTTCTAACTTTTATGGGTCTGGAAAGAAGCTCCAACACAATTTTTTTTCAGTCTTTGGCCAGAGCTACATAAAAGCAGATCGGATATTCAGGTTTTGTGGGCAGTTATAGAGTGGACCGTTTATAAAGTCTTGCTGTTAAACATGCGTAAGGTCAGCTTTGACTTTGTTCTTTCTCTCTTCTGGTCACAATAACAAACAGCATCACCTTAACTAACCTCAAACACTTGCTTGGATGGTCTTATTCAGCCTAAAAAGTGGCTTATTTCTGTCTTAGATTCATCTTGTTTCTATGGAATAATAAGCTTAGATGAGACAGTTCCAGCTCCATTGCTAGGAGTGCCTTGGGGTGCGTCAGCTCCTCAGAGGATTAGTGCAGCAGTAACAATACTTGGTCAAGGCAGGTGAGTGTAAAGGATGTGTTTAGAAGAAAGGGTGATCCCACAGTGGTGTCTTTTCTACCTGTGAGGGTACAGACTTTCAGGGAAGAAGCTGGTTTTAAGGTAATTAAGATGCAGGTTTCTGGCAAGCTGACCAGATTTTGTCACTCTGTTCAGCTATTGCTGAGACCACTCCACGTGCTTTCCTAAACATGGTATTCCAGGAGCTGTGTATCTTGTTGGCTTTGCCGTGGCTGCTGGAACAAACCCTGAGGTGCTCCTTAGGACACACAAGCCCAGCTCTGAGGTGTCACCTGCAGCTGACTCGTGATTATGCAAAGCTCTTGCTGAGCTGTGAGATGTTTCTTTAGCATCTGCTCCCTACATGTTTTTGGCTCAGCATCACTTCTGTTCCCAGCAGGCTCAGGGCACACCCTTTAGCTCACCCTGGCCAGCTGCCACCTGTGGGGACTTGCTGCCTTTACCCATCACTGGGGCTCTGAGCATCCCCGGCTTTTCTTCACACCTTCCAGGCACAACCAGAGTTGGTCCTTTCTTCACATTCCTGCTTTTTCTCCTGCAGAAAGCACTTAGGTTCGGGCAACAACCAACATCATAAAATAAAAGGTACATTCTTTATGCCATTATAATTTATTGTAGAATTGACCCTAATAGGAGTTGATAAAAATCAAGTGCTTGTCTTGTGGGCTGTTGGACATTAGAGCTTATTCAAGCATCCAGTGACTGCAGGAGTTGGACAAAACCTTGACTGGTTTAACTTTTGTCTTTAGACATGTAATGATGAAACATGGCTTTGAGGTTCTGCCTTATTTAATGTTTCTAACTGATAAAACTCTTTTTGGGGGGTGGGGGTCAGCAGCCTGAGGGGCAGCTGTCCATGCCTTTGGTGAGGTGGTGATGTTATTGGAGTAATGTTGGTCCTAAGTAGAACTGACCCCAGGCCTTTGACCACTGAAGGTGGACTCGGCTGAAATGCTCCCAGAATCTAAAATATTAGGAAATCATGGCACTACAAAAGGCCTGTCAAGTAAATGTTGGGAAGTTCTATTGGATAGTGTACACAAATGCCTCTCTGCCCTGCGCTGGACCATGGGACTGTGGCAGGCAGGTTCTGCTCCAGTTCAATCCCTCCTTCAACACTTAATGCAACATTCAAGGTCTATTTTTGACTTAAACTCCTTGCCTTCCTAATCTGAAAGACATGAACTTGTGTCCTTTGCTTTTAAGCAGATGGATGCTCATCTTTGACTTGTATGGTCCCTTTTTGTGTTACCAGATCTCCTGGGTGCAGGGAAATTTTGCAACAGTATTGAGGCAGATCAAAAGATTTTCTTTCCACATATGCTGCAAATAATGTCTTTTTGGGAGGAAATAAACCAAAACGTGATCAGTGTTTGTATAAAAACCTATCCCTCCCCTAGATGTAGCATCATATACAGAGCTTCTAGTTTAGCATGGGTTTAGTATCTAAATGCTTCTTACAAGTTCATTGTTTTGTTACAAAAGCCCCAAACAGACATACACCACCCACCCAGAAAGATCCCCCTAAATTATGGGAGCTCTAAAAGGTAGTGGGATGGCAGAGAGAGAGGAAGGTGATCAATTAAGACATTAAGCATTTTCCACCGCATGGACGCATCTGCATGGCAGCCAAATAATAAGGCCATCAGCTCATTTTCAGGGGGCTGTTGCCTACTTCAACTCAATCCTCAGATCAAAGAGAAAATGTCTGCTTGCATTTTCTAATCAGAAAAGGGATGCTAATTTAGGTTCCTTAATGTGTGGTGATAAGAGACTTCTTCAATTAACTGGATTCTATAGCTCAGAAAATAAAAAAGGGGGATACAAAGGGAGTCGGGCTGGAAAGGCAGAAGTTCTCATTAAATCAAAGGTCCAATATTCATTACCTCCAGCATCTGGGGCTAAACACTAAACATGGAGATCATCAAAGGGGGTTTAATGGGTTAAATTGAGAATATAATCTAATTAAAATATTAGATACGAGTAAACAGCTCTTTGATATTCATCTGAAGGTTTCATTAAAATAGGCACTTGAGGTTTACATTAAGGGGGGATTATCACTTTTAAGGAGAAACAACAAGTTGAGGTTCCCTAATCAGAAATGCTTCAAAGTGTTACCATTTGGTTTAAAAATAAAAAGTAGGGAAGCACCAACTGGCAGAGCATGGAACCATTTTCCCAGCCTGGCTGGGTGGGTCTTACCACCTTCTCCAGGAGGGCCACAGGCACTGCCCAAAGGTGAGGAGGAGAAAGGAGGCTGAGGCAGAGGATGGTCCTGTTCCAGAAGCTGGAAGTGGACATATTCCATGACATGCCAAATATGCCCCCTGCAGCCCCATCCACGGTCCCCACATTGGCAGACACTTCTTCCACCAAGTTTTCACCAAATATTATACATGTCATAACTTGCAGCTGGAAAGTCCCATAGGCTAATTCAGCAGGTGAAGTGGGAAGCAGCTGATGGCTGGAGAGGTTCCTGTCTCTCAGGTGGGTCAGGAGGGCTTTAAAGAAGGGCACACGTGCCATTTTTCCATGATGAAGTGCAGTATGGTGATCAATTTTGCCCATATTACAGTTTGGACAATGCTCTCAGGGACATGGTGAGATTGTTAGGGTGTCTGTGCAGGGCCAGGAACTGGACTGATGATCCTTGTGAGTTCCTTCCAACTCAGAATATTCTGTGATATTCCAAGATTCTATGAACTAACCCACTTTGAGGAAGACTGAGGCATCCCAAGGGCTGTAGGAGTTTGGTCAAATTCACCCAGGACTCAATGAAATGGAAGGTACAGGACTTTTCCAGCAATGTATAAAATAGCCACAACATGAAAAAGGCCATTTCAAAGCTATTCTCTCTCTCCCTCCCCACCTTATCTTTCCACTGTTACCCTCATTCAAGGAGACTCAGACTCTCTTTTTGCCCCGGACTAATTCTCTCTCCAGTCCCATATAAAAAGAGACCTAATAAATTGGATAAAGCAATTACACATAATCACAAGGTGCCTGGTTATTTTTTTTTCCTTTTAGCCAGCTTGTTGTCTAAGAGATTTTAGTAAAAATTCCCTTGCTGTGTGTTCTAATCACATTTCATGCATTGACTTAATTCATAATGTGCTAAGTTAAAGAAATGGAACCACGGTAAGAAACCCATCTGTTTGTTGTTATTTTTATAGACTTAATCTGTTAAAAGCTGTTTCCTCTCAAACATGCAGCTCTCAATTATCCTTAGTTACCCAATACATTTTCCAACTGCTTCTGGCTAATAACAGATTGTCTGCATGCTCAGCCAGGAGATGTTTGGAATTTTCTAGTCCCAGATGAAGCTTCAAAATTTTGGTCTTAATGTGACTACTATTCACTAATAAATGACAGAGTAATATCTGAATAATTAGTACTGTATCACTACCAACTGGTGCATATTTTTGTTCTCTTCTTTACCAGCAATGGCTTATTTTTGGCTTTACCTCTGGACAGTCTGCCAAAGTCTCCTCTGCACTTCAAAAAGAAAAATATTGGTATTAAGATCATCACATGAAACAGAAGTTCCTTTTTAATGTTTTGTAGATGTGTCTACATGTTTGACATGTCCAAAAATGATCCAGCTGTGACAAGCCAACTACTGATTAGTTTGAAAGGTGCAACTGCTAGATCAATTATTTCAAAGAAAAATAACAGAGGACCATATTTAAAATGCCATAAATGAAAAAGTTTATTTTATTTAAAAAAATAGGTATAGTAGAACTGAGTCTGAAATTTAACAATTATTAAACTTGAGCCACTTTATGTTTCAATGGGCTGGTAAATCAGTATGTGATGCCATAGCTCATAATCAAATAATTCTGACATTTCTGCCTTGAAGATATCATTAATATTTTCAAATATATCACTTATAATATATGAAGGGCTTTGAAAGCAGCCACAACTTCCTTCTCCTTCTCATGTCTACTTCGCAGAGCTTCCAAGGATGGGATTTTGGGTAAACTGGTTCCATCTGAAGTCTGGGGCACAACTCCTTCCTCTTTCACTTCCTTGTCTGATTGCCTTGTTATGAAAGTCTTTGGCCTTGGAATCTTCTTAGCATATTCCAGTGCCTAAAAACATGAAAACTGGGGTAACAGACTGTGAGAAAACCTGACCAGTATTTCCAAGAATACTTAGGTGGGTTTATGTTGAGCCAAATTAATATTTCTCCTAATTCCTGATGTTCTTTCTGACAGAATTCAATATGAGATGCTTCAGTGGTGACTGCAAAACAATCCACCCCAAGGAGTTTTGCTTTCTGACACCACTACAGGCCACCTCAGACACTGAAACAGTGTTTTAGTTTTAAAAGAGAAAGAGCAACACAAGCTTAAACATTTATAAACCATTCACTAAGGTTATAAACACTTTTTTCCAGTCTCATTAAGCTTTTGCCCTCAGGCATATCTTAGGGCAGGGAGTTTTTCAGGTTAACATGACAAGTTTAGATTCTACCGCATGATAGACTTAACCATCAAAATTAAAAAGCAAAATGGGAGTATTCAAGTTGTTATTCCAGGTCTGACTTGTCTCACTGAAGCTGAGCAGGGCCATGCTGTAAGAGATACCTCTATGAGTGTTCAGTAGTATGGAATGATGTCTGGAACCTGAAGGCTGTCATGCAGAGGGAATGGAAACAGGATTCCAGAAATCCTGCAACTGAGAGAACCCTGGTTTAATCTGGAATGTTTGTTGGTGTCTGTGTTTGTTGCATGCATTGCAAAACACCTGTTATGTCTCAAGTGGAAGCTGCATTGTCTCCTGTTCTTGGTGGAAGAGTGTGTGGGAAGTCTTCTAAGGAATCCAAAGCCCTTTTGACATCCAGAGAATATCTCTTTGTGGTTCATGTGAAGTTTAAAAATAAATGCAAGTAACTGAGGAATTCAACTGACATTAAACCCCATAACTTTGTTCCTGAAGCCTGCAGGTGTCACTTGTCACCTTGGAGAAATACCTCACTAGGCAGATGAGCTCCTGCAGAACTGATGGGTCAAATACATTATTTCCAGAGCTTTGTTAACTCCTGCAATAAGGAAAAGGTGCTCCCTTGGTTTGTGTATGTGTGCCCCTGACATGGAGTCACTCATTGCTCACTTGGGCTATTTTTGGAGGCCAGTGAAGGCTGAAGTGATGTTGTGTGGGCTTGAAAAACAAGAGCAATTGCTGTAGCTATGGCACTGATGTGCAAGGAGTTTGTGAGAGAGCCTGAGGGGCAGGTGGATAACAATTATTGGTGGTCCATTAGCAGAGAGAACTGTGCAGGAGCGTGGGCTGAGCAGAGCATGTACCTAAGGGGAATGCTCCTTTATTTCCACCCTTCCCAGGAGAACATCACTAGGTGTTGAAGCCAGGTGGAGTGCTGGGAGCTGGGATGCAGTACTGCTCCACTTCCACTTGGGACACTCGTGGAGAGCAAAGCAGGCGCATGGACTGAGGGCTGGTGCTGGCCAGGAGATCAGCAACCCTTGGCAAACAGCTACAGAACAAATGCACAGAGGAGCACTCACCAGGATCCCATAAGGATCCCTGGAGTTGTTAAAGGGAAAATCCGAATGGAGAAACTATTTTAGCCTACTCTGAGTTAAACTTATGCTTTTCCTTTTTTTGTGTGCAAAGCCCAGAATCCATCCCTTTGTGCATTTTAAAGGGACTCTGTTCCTACCTTCTGTCTTGACACTGAAGACGTGACCTTGGGTTTTGTAGGTAACCTCTGAAAAAAGGTAATATTTTTCTTATTGTATTCCTTAATTTGCCTTGAATATTCCTTTTGTAGCTTTAATTTCTCTTTCTGAAAAAAAGGAAAAAAGGGTATGTAATTAAATGTCTCAGTGGATCCATCAATGAAACACTTTTTCCAACAAGTCTTCCATTTACACCTCTGTTGCTGTTTAACCTGGCTATGCCATTGATCACCCCTCAGCAGAACACAACAGGAAACCCTGCTAAATGGCACAGCGGTTTTGGTAGCTTTTCATTTTTAAGAGCTTTTCCTTGGACTGTGTTAAGGATGGAGCTCAACAGAAAGGTGAGAGGTACATCTGAACAATCTGTCTCCTTTTCAACAGAGTAACGTGCATCCGGCTATTTTCTTGTGTGTACATTTCTTTTACCTCCACTGTGAAGGTTAGACAGACCTTCTACACTGGGAATGGCAATGCAAATCAGCCCCATGGGTGTATAATTTACTGCTGTGCAATTAGCCCTGCTGAATTCTGTGAACTACTCCCTGCTTCTGGGACTGCAAAATTAGAGGGTTCAAATTCGCCACAGTACAGTTGCCTTCCCTTCTATTTGAATTTTGCTTTAGCATCTCAAGCTAGGCCTAGAGACAAGGACATAAAGTGCCAGACAGTTCCAGGCTGCTTCTCAACAGTCATTTCTCTGCCTAAATTCTCTTTGCACAACTGAAAAGCAGAGTGGGTAACAGGGATTACTCACTTTCTCTTTGATTGCTTCATAGTCAGGTCCAAGGCCTCCAAGCTTCACGTTCAGATTTATGTAGACTTTTCTGCTACGTGGCTGAAAACCAAACAGCAGTGACACATTTTCCTTTATACAGTTTCGGAGAGCATAATTAAACAGTGGACACTCGAGGTAAGGGCAGGATTCAACTTGCAGGCTCAGCCTTACATCTGGGATGTCTCATTTTAACTAAGTGATCAACAAGACTGAGTTAACTGCACAAGGCAAACGACATTGAATTTCCTTTGAATCTTGGTGAGAAATTGCCAATTATCCAAATCACAAAGCAGTATTTTGTCAGTCAAAACTTACCTTTTGTTAGCTTGATTTTAAAACAGCTCAAAGTGACCCATTTGACCATTATTAGAGTGAGACTGCAAAGGAACTGTTGTAAGACAAGCAGTTAAAAGTACCTGATTTTGGTGGTAAAAAAAGTAGGCAAATGTGGATAGTAATAGCAACCTTTTTTTGTTCTCAAAACTGCAATGGAAAATTGTCCACAGGCAGCTGAAAAATCCATGCCTTGAACACAGTAAAAGCTTTACAAGTGTATGGGGAATAGAGGAGTGATGCTGATACCATTTCAATACCTCATGGCATTGTACAAAGACACCAATACTTCTGGAATATTTTCCTAAAAAGATTTTTATAAAAAGTGCTTTTCAAAATAAAAACATTGATAAATAACTTAAATCAAAAGTGCTCTTTCAAGTTTTAGAAGTGAGCTATGTTTTAGAAACTTGTCTTTATGATCAGCCCTGCAGTAATTTCAGTCACACAGCAATGCAGAAGCACCAAGACCTTTTTACATGCAAATCAAATGTGCATTTCTACACGACATGTGTCGAAGTTAAACTCAACTGCAGAGAAACTAATTTTATGCACTGAATTTTCTGTTTGAGGTTTCTTTTTTTTCAGTTATCCCTATTCTTCTATGATATAAATTTTAATTTTAGGTACTGTGAGGAGTTAATCCTTCAGCTGTCTACAGCAAAACCAGGGTTTTCTCACTTCACATGATGAGTAAAACTGCATTTATTTATTAGGAAAAGCTGGATTTTCCTGCGAGACACAAACACTCTTATTCTCTGGGCATTCTTCATGTATGAAGCGTGAGAAAGCCACTAAAAATACAGGACAGAAACAATGGTTTGAACTCAGGGGAATAGAAAGGGAAGGAAATCTGCCCTTCAGTTACTATCATAATCCTGCTAATTCTTCTTAGAGGCATTCAAGCAGCAATGCACAAACTGCCTCCGAGATGAAACACAGGAGTCATTATTTCAGCTTAGTTTGTCTGCCCTGAGACTTGGAGCAAACTTCTTAAACATTTAATTTGTCATGGACACACAGGGATATCTTTATGCTGTTCCACTGCATCTGTGTTAACTGGTTCCACTATGAAACTGCACACAGAGAAGAGACAAAAAGAGCCAGGTTTTAATAAGGACCCAAATGGGATCATCAGGAGGCTTGGAATGATGTTTATGCCGTTAGCTTTATAAATCCTCTAAGTTTGGTGTTGTTCATTTGCAATCCCTTGGAAACCAAGAGATTTGAGTGGGACAGCAAATGAGCATGACCAGGATAACGGTTTGCTCAGATCTGAGGCCAGGCTACCTGCTGCTTCATACAAATAGTCTGATTCTAAGTAATATTATCACTGATAACTTAAGGAACAAACACTGCTCTGTGTGTTCTTGGAGCTAATCAAGACTCAAAGTGACCCAGAGAGAGGTGGTGGATCACCTTGTTCTTTGGAAAAAGTTATTGTAGTGTCTATTTCTACCTTTATTCCTTGATTTTTAATGCTCTGGGCAAGCTGGTATGTGTCCATGTGCTTTCTGTAACAATGAAATATTTTTCAGTCCCTGATACTACTACTTTTTTTTTTTTTCTTGTAAAGAATTTTGGATCATTAAGGAAAAAAATAATCACAAGGGGAATAGAAATGTTAAACCATCCAATTCACATCTATTTGCTTACCTTCTTGTTCATTTTAGGCTGGGTTTGCTTTTTCATTTGCATGAGATATCCATCTGAGTTGCTCCTGCTTATTTGCCCTGGATTTCCTTCACCTCCCTCTGGATTTCCCTCTGAACCACTTTGTACCCGTGGGATTGCAGGTGGGAGGAGGCTGAGCAACCACCTCTCAGCAAAGTGAGCTCCTGCCAAGCCAGGGATTCCTGGGTGATGCTGCTCCATCATCTCTCTAAACTGGGAGGTTGCACAAGGGGCTGTTGGTGAGCTGTGAACAAAAGATTGAGAAGGCCTTAAAAAGTGAGAGGGCAAAGAGTAAGAATATTTAATACATATTTCAATCTATAAATTGATTATATATAAAATGATAATTTCCTAATAAATACTTTATATAATTTTATGTAATAAAATTATAGAAAATGTTTATTTGTGTGTATATATATATGTATAACCTATAAAATAGGAAAATATTTTTATATACAGCAGAGAGGTCAACAAGCAGCCTCTACGTGGAATATACTGGGAGCATGAAGATGGAAAGATGGGTATTTCACAATGACTTTGCCTGCACACAAGTGTAAGGAAACTGTTTAAAATGAATGGAAAAAATCATAGATGGGGAAATTTCCAGTCTGATGCAAAGCTAGTTAAACTAAGGAAAGCTGACTTTCAATGTCTTTGGATCAGGCCTGCTGAGTGCAGAAAGAAATTGTACATCACTCAGGGTTTTCATGCCCTTCCCCACATGTAGGGAGCCAGAACTGGCACTCGACTGACTCTGGATATCCCCCCTGCAAGGTCAATTTTGCTACAACTTCAGGCAGCCAGCAGTACACTTAAGTTTATGCACAGCAGTCTTTTCTATCCATATTTTAAACTTATCCTTCTGGAAACTTTCAGTTGTGGAAAATTCTAAGTCTGGAGCACAGAACTGCCCTTTTTCAATGCCATATTTAAAAATCAATAGCTATAATGAATCTTAAGTTAGTAGTAATCTATGATGGCAGGTTGTAGCAAAATAGCTTTACACTTCAGACTTCAAAACATTTTATTGTCTATTTCTATGTTTTTTTTGGCATCACAGTGTTTTAATAATACTGTTTCAACACTTACATCCTTACTGTAAACTACTGATAGCACAGTTCTGGTACCTTTTATTCTCAGGAACGTGTTTGATGGAATCCTGAAGAGATACTTGATCCTTTACCAACTCTTGAAAATTGGCATTAAAAGTAGATGGAACATTCCTCTGTTTTGGATGTGCTTGGCCATCGGTCCTGTCAGCTCTTGCACAAAGCTGCCCAGGAACATGGGTGTGTAAATGCTCCTGGTCATGTGGAATTCCACTGGGAGAATCCTGCTGGTATTTCTTGTTCTCCGTGCTGGTGTATGCTGGAGAGACAACCTCTGCTGGGTTAAAATGATTCAAGGTTGGATGAAAAGGATAGGTAAATGTGGTAAAGTGTTGCTTAGCAAAATGTCTTGCAGCTGGGAAGTTATTTAAGCAAGTATTTGATTTTCTTGCTGGATCAGCATCAGGGCCAACAGAAGGGTTTGGATGCAGACATTCCTGCAGGGCAGAGCTCTTGCCTTGCTCCACTGCACTGGTAGCAGCCTGAAATCCCGGTATTTGCTGGTGATAAGACTGTTGTTTTGCTGATCTTCCTGGTGGTTCTTGGCTGTCATTCCTTGGAAAATCTCTTCCTTTGAGACTCTGGTCGGGTTTTGGTTTATTTCTCTGGGAGAAGTTATTGTGCTGATCCTGAAACAAGTCATCAAAAGTGGGGTGAATTTCAGTTTAGGTGTTCAATAAGTGCCCTTCAATACACAGGACTACCTGTTACCAACCCTATGGACAAGTGGTAGCTCACTGTTAATCATCTGGAGAAAGCCTTTCAAAAATTTAACCAACTCTTGGATTTTTTTTTTTCTCTAGTGAAAGCAAACTGTCCCAGATTTCAGGGAAAGATGGCTTTGTAGATGCTATTGGATTGATCTACAGTAGAAACAGACTGATGTCAATTATATGCATGATTTGATTTCTTAACTAAGCACTCCTCCCTTCCCTGTGTCCTGCAACACATAATCCAGATGATAAGAAACAATTTCAGTTTTGAGCTAAACTGCCATACTGTAAATCTGGAATTTATTTAAGATTTATCCCTTTCCAATTACAGCATCAGGTGTTGCCCACTTTGAGGAAAGACCTGGCTTTCCTTCTGGGGAACATACAAATCCATTATCAATCCATTTAATCTTTGTCAGTGCTAAAATCCTCCATTTCATCCTTCTGTCTCTCCAGGGTTCTTTTGTTAGCAATACTTGCAATCAGCACATGGCATATGCACTCAGACTAACTGCTTAATGGTGGGTATTAAATCCACATATAGACGAGGGGGTTTTGGTGAAAGCTTTAGCACTGGGGAATCCTGAGTCCCGGAGCCAACAGGATAATTTGTTAGCTCCACCTCTGCTGTAGCAATTCATCTTCTGGCATATTGTGCCACTGGTGGAAAGCAGGAACTGCTGCCAAACTGGGCCCAGGCCAAAGCTTCCCCATTTAAACAGAATGAACAGCCCTGCAAAACACCCACTTGTTTCTGAAATTCCATATATAAAGCAAACCTCTCCCAATGAACAGCAGCATAAAATCCTGTTTGTACTTTACAGAGGTGCAGCCTCCAGGTTGAAGTGAACAGCTGGGAATTTAAACAGTGACTGAACTACTTCAAATACTTGTAGTACAAAGAGAATAACCAGGTTTGCCAATAATAATCCCAGTTGGCTGGTTCTGAAGTTCCTGGTTTTTAATCAGTGATGACAACCTGGTCTCTTTATTGCTCCAAAGACTACCATTGCATTGGTTTAAAGGCCAACATTAAACAGATACACAGATTTCTGTGGACAGGGGAGCAACAAGACGACAGCTTTAAATATCCACACTTTAATGCTCTTACATATATATATATATATATATATATTGCAATTATTAAATTCTATTAAAAGAGAACCTTGAGCTGCTGTCCTTTCAGGCACTGCTTGTCTTCAGGCTTCATTTTTGCAGTCTGGGATGGTGGGACACCCTGAAGTGGTTTTTCCTCATCAGCAGTTTTAGGATTTGTAACCTAAAACCCAAGAAACATCATGGTCACAGCCCAAGGAGATGAAAGGGTTTAAAAGTCTTGGGGAAAGAATGAAAAATGACTCCTACTAAAACTAAAATGCTGAAGTTAGGTATTACATAGGGGACAACAAGAAAATAAATGGTTAAAAGAGAAAAGGAAGCAAAAACCCAATTAACAGTGGTGTGGTATTAGGGGAGAGCTCCTTTTAAGAAGAAGAGAGGAAAAGAAAATTGCAGGAAGTTTGCAGCACAGAAACCTACTTGTAACTCTCAAATGTCTGGGCTGTTCCATTTCTGTGAGTGGATGCACCTAATAACAGAAAAGCAACTAGAAACCATCAGTGGCCAAGCAATCAGCCTGTGCTCAGACACTGATGGATGACACATACCCCACTGCCAGGTCCTGAGCAAGAGATGGCAAAACACAGTAATGGTGTGAAGGACCAGAAAAGGACAGAGAATAAAACATTTGCAGAAAGAAAACATCCAATACATGTAGCCTGGCAAAATAACAAGCTCACAAACAAGAACTGTGGGAGCACGACGGCTGCAAATCTGATTTGAGCAATTTTTGGGGGGTGGTTGGTGGCACTAGAGGTTTCAAAGCCAAGTGATGCCCTTGTAAATATGGCAACAATGAACATTATTCTTGAAAGCCACAAACTTTTTTTTCCTCCTCTAATCTGTAAAACTGCAGGAAACTAAATTTTTTTCCTATATTTTTTTACTTATCTTTGTCCCAAACTATCCTGCTAAGTGACCTCAATAAGTGGGGCAGTGTCACCACGACAGGGGACTGTGTACAAGTGCATCTGCTCCACTGCAGAGTGACTCACACAGGAGAACTAGCACTGAGAATATATTTGTGACCAAAAGAACTATGAATTAAAAATCATAATAGTGAAATCAGTGAGAAGAAAGTGTGAAATCCTTCTGGGAAGTTGAGCCTCTTTGGGGGTCTGATATTAGGACAAGTAAGAAAATGCAAGTGGGGTTTATTGCTGAGCTTTTGGGTGATCCCATTGCTCCAAATGAAAAGGCAGATCCAATTATAAAACATACAAAAAGTTTGCACGCAGGTTTCCTGAACTATGGAAAGACACAGCTCTACAGGCAGGAAGATGTTTTTGGTGGAACCAACTGACTCACTGCATTGATGGTTTCCTGGGCAGGTAAAACATACTTCTACATTATCTCTTTGAAAGAGGAACAGGACACAACCTCTGCCAGCATTTTTTTTTGTGAACCATTCTATTAATACCAATCAAATTGAGAAAATGATCAAATGAAATTGCATTTTGAGAATCATAAGCTGTGTAATGCCTATTCTGTTAAATTGAGGCCCATAATTGCTTCTCTACTGAAAAGATACAACAAAGACAGCAATCATGGCATGTCATTATCCCAGACTAGAAAACCAGCCTTTGCAGCGAGGACTTCAAAGGCTTGTGGTTCTCGAATTGCATTTGGCTGCTATTGTTGAAGCGCAGGCAATCTTGATTAGGTGTTTACACTGAGGTAAGGCACAGTGCACAGAGAGTCTGAGTGCCTTGGTCTAGAGCCATTAAAAAATTGTACATTATGTTCCTTGCTTTGAAGTGAGGGGCTTGTAGGTAGGAAAGCAACTCATATTGAGCACAGCTGAGCTAGATTGGGCCACTACTTCTCTCTCCTTCTCTGACTCTCAAAGAAACTCATCATTGGGTTCTTTAAGAATCAGGCAACACTGCAAAGAACTTGATTTTTTATAAAATGCTATACAAATTAGTAAATATACAGATCAGCACACAGTTATGGTATATTTTGACACATACATCCTGTATGCACACAGAGAACAGCTGCAAATATTTTAACTAAGTACACAGAGTACTGACTTCAGTGGAAACACTACTTCATTACCACAGCACCTGACAGCCAACAGTGTCATATCAATAAAAATATCCCATCAAAAAAACCAGCTTCAACCCCCCTGCAAAGGTCAAATTAATCCAGTGTAGGAAACAACAGTTTGATTGCTACAGCAGAAGTCGTGGCCTGCTTGCTTCTTCACATACTGAGTGTCTTTTGCACTTTTGATAAAGTTTTCCAGGTGAGGTGACCAAAGTTGGCTCATGGGCCAACAAGATGCTTCCCTCAGGCCATCTTTCATCCCTTCCAACAAGACTGAGTAATGGGTATCTTGATGAAGAACATGAGAGGTAAGTGCTTCCTCCTGTGCAGCAAATACCCAGGTAGGTGACAGCAGGTGGTGATGCTGTTCATGGAATCACAGAGTTGTAGAAATGGCTTGGGGGGGGACCTTAAGGATCATCTAGTTCAACCCCCTGCCTTGATCAGGGACACTTTCCAGTAGGTTGCTCCAAGCCCTGTCCAATGTGGCCTTGAACACTTTCAGGGATGGGGAGTCCACAACCTCTCCGGGCAACCTGCTGCTGTGGCTGTAGCAAATTTTTGAGGGCAGAAGCCCACCTTCCTACACATGTCACAGCTCTGCTATCCCCATGGCCCCTTTGGCTAGGTAACCTTATATCACAGCCCTGATTTTAACAGGTGTTTTTCCTATTACATATCTTTGAATAGTGCCTACACAATGAAGTCCTGATCCCTGGCTCCAATACTAAGATATGAAAGATTTTTCAGAATTCCCCAAATAACAAACATAATCATATCAGCACAGCTTTAATTAGCATCAATCTACACTAATTATTTTTGCCATCAGCCAAATTACAACTGAAAAAAACAAGTGCTCTTAATAGCCCTGCTAGTAGAAAGCTTGTCCATTGTTTCTGTCAGAGTAATGTAGTCACACCACACACCCTCTAATGTTGTGTCAACTGTTCATTAGCCTCGGGAAGAAGCAGTTTCACTTGAAGCACAAAGTCCCTGCAGTTCTCCAAGTTAAGAACTTTTCTATCCTGCAACTCCTGGAGAGATTCAATGACTCCCACCTTTCCGTTATGCATAAGGAGCAAGTAAAAGCAGCAAACTCATGTATAATGGTTCATTAGGAACTATAATTACATTTACACTTAATCCTTCACACAAGTTGGCTGATATTTCACAGTCAACCATAGGAAAGCCAGGCCCTTCAAACACAAGTGCTGCATGTGATTCTGTACCTGCTGACTGATGTCCAATACAAAATTTGGACTGAATCTTGACAGGCTTGAGACATAGGCCCATACAGACTTCCCATGAAGTTTAATAAGGCCAAACACAGTCCAGAGGAGGCCATGGAGATGCTCCAAGGTCTGGAGGCCCTCTGCTCTGGGTGTTCACTTGGAGAAGATTCTGGGGAGACCTTCTAGCCCCTTCCAGTGCCTAAAGGGGCTCCAAGAGAGCTGAAGAGAGACTTTGGACAAGGGCCTGGAGAAACAGGACAAAGGGGAATGGGTTCACACTGGCAGAGGGCAGGGTTAGGTGGGATATTGGGAAGGAATTCTTCTTTGGGAGGGTGGTAAGGGGCTGGGATGGAATTCCCGGAGAAGCTGTGATTGACCCATCCCTGGCAGTGTCCAAGGCCAGGTTGGACAGGGCTTGGAGCAACCTGGGCTAGTGGAAGGTGTTCCTGCCCATGGGAGGGGGTGTAATGAGGTGGGCTTTAAGATCCCTTTCAACCCACGCTACTCTATGATCCAATCAATTTGTGTTTTCTACATTGAGCAAAACTCAGAATATGCTATTAGCAGAGACAATCATTGTCAAATTCTGCCAAGCAGAAAAAAAATCAGAGGCAGCAACAAAAGAATCACTGCAGTGTAGATCCCATGGGAAGGAAGACTGCATTTCTTCAGGACAATTAGAAACTAGTGTGAGATCACCCCTGGAACACCTTCACGGCCAAGAACACACTAGGCTTGTAATGTGGCCATCACTGGGGTTGTAAGTGAGGACTTGTCAATTATTCTATAAAAGGTGAACAAGATTCGCACTGGAAATCCTAATTTATCAGTTGCAAATCTCCTTACCTCCCCTGCAAACCTGACCATGCAGCTACTGCATTTTAACTCTAGACAGTCCTCAGTTCACAGTAATTAGAGAATATTTCAAAGTTACCCACCTGCTCTTGAAGAACTTGTTTTTTGCTGTGTAACTCCAGATAGGAATTTATCCTCTCTGAAGGCAATCCCAAAGTCTGTTTATTTTTTTTCACAAAGTTTTTTTTTGCTCTTTGTGGTCGATCTTGTTGATTCTGAAGAGGAAAAGCACTGCCACACATACCAGCACTACCTTTGGAATGACAGCCATCTGATTCCTTCTTTTCGGTTTGTAGCCCTACAGGTTCATTGCTGACCAGGATATTTGGTTCATGAAAGCTTAGTAATTCTGAATCAAACTCTGAGAATGAAACTTGCATCTTCGCCTCCTGTTGATGCTTTTCTTCTGAGGAGCCACTGGAATGGAGGTAAAATGGATCCTGTGAAAAGCCCACACTGCTTCCTCCAGCAACTTGAGATGCTTGTTCGGTCCCCCAAAATTCTGCTGCCATTTGTGTCTTCTTCCAGTTGGGATGGTACCTTAGGCTGGAATATTTGTCCACAGACTGTTGTCTCCTATTTAAAAATCAAACACAAAATAATTTCCTATAAATTGTACAAATTCTGCATTATTTCAGTGTGCAATTTGAGCCCTGCAGATATGGCTAACTGAATTATTTCAGTGCATACAGTAATTGGGACTGGAATCAGAACAGTTTTATCAAAGCTTGTTTTAGCAGAAAATTTAGGCAGGACCTCCTCTTCATTTTTAATTTGCATTAGCAGTGAATGGTAAATTAGTCTGACATTCAAATCACAGTAGAATACAATCGTTATCCTGAATTTAGCACAGAAATCATAAGTAGTAGTAGAATCAACTAAAAGGTGAAATGATATATTGTATTGCTTCTATTGTTTCCTTAAAAATCATGTGGCCTACAAAAGGCAGTGTGTGTTTCTTCTTCTTCAAAGACTCTGCTGAGTGAAATAAAAGTAATATTCTTGGTAAAATCACTCTCTGTAGTGTCCTTTTGAGACTGTCTAAGCAAGAACAGCCTACAGCTCTGTATTTTTATTTTCTCTTCTCCTGCCTATGAAACATCATGCTGTTTCAATAAAAAACTCTTTCTATAAAACTTAAAATAACTTTTCATTAAAAAATGAGATATGTATATAAAAACATGAATAAGAAAGGCCTGTGGGTTTGCATATTTTTTTAACAAGTGGCCAAGCCATTACTCTGAAATACATTTGTCATAAAGCAAACACAGATGCTCTGCCTTAAAAAAATCCACAACTGATTCAATTTATGATTTATGATCTGACCCAACAGGAGGAAAACCAACTGCAGGAGCCAAATACATACAAATTGGCTTCCAGGAGGTGTGGAGGCAGTGGCAGGAGTAAGAAATGTGGGAGAAAAAAGCTTTTAAGATTGTTTTTGATTCACTGGACCTGCAGTGCAGCCCTGGTTTCTTGGGCACTGACATGGGGAGCCTGTCAGAGTGACATTTATAGGCACTGAAACCTGGTTGACTCTTCAGCCCCTATTAAAAGAAACGTTCTGATGTGCTGGATTCTCCAGTGTGGCCTAGTTAATTCTATTAACATTTCCATAAATCGTTTATTCATGTTTCTAAATTAGTTTCATGCCTTTGCCTACATTTCAAGTGGCTCCTAATAACAAAATAATGTTTCATTTTCATTTCAGGTAAGCATTGGTGCCATGGTGTCCTGTGTCCTAGAGAGGAGACGATTTACACTGGGCAAAACATGATTATTTCTAGTTGCCATGCACTGCAGGTAAACAGAAATAGGTGACCACATTTGGAAATGAGTACAGAAATATGTGCTATAATTGCAGTGATTCAGATGACAGAGTATAATGCTAAAGAGCCCCATTGTGCTGCAATGTGCGCACAGCAGCTCAGTTGTGGGATGCAGCCCAGGTCACTGCATGGGGACAAAATGAGTGTGAAGAGCCCCTTCATCCCTAATCATCCCCAGATAAAAAGGGCACCTTTTATTCTTCCCTCCCAACTTGATAGAAAGGTTAGATGGACTCTGTGCGGTGTATAGACAACAGATGCAGCATTTCCTCTTCAAATTCCGGGGTTGGTAATGGACGTAGAGAGGGGGTTTCATATGTATACGCTGTGATATTTGCTCTGGTTAATGGACTGGGTTGGAGTACTTACTGGGCTAAGTTCAAACAAAATAAAATCAAATTTCCATTTAATGAAGAGCCTCACATTCAGAGTAGTATTCAGTCAAAAAAATTACTAAAAATTAGAGCATGTCTCTAGTACAATTAACATCATTTGCACTCACAATAAATATTCAATAACTGGCCATTTTGCTTGTTGAGGAGGAGAATAAAAGCATGCTATTAATCATTTAGCCTTCATTTGTTTGTAATTTTATTTTAAGTAGACAATTATATTGAAACTGCACATTATTATTACTTCGGGTTTAATTTAATCCCTTTAAACATGAGAATTATTCCCAATTTATAGAGGGTTAAACCTTTCCTACACAACAGCAAATTAAGTTTTATTTTATGTACTAAGTTAATGCTTTCTAAAGGTGACAGTAACTCTGGAAATTAGATTTACACAGCCATAGGGACAAAACTACAGTTATTCAGGCCATCAATATTTGCCTACAAGTTTTCTGACAGAGGTGGCCTGGTTTGTTCAGCACTTTTTGTAAGGAATGAGAAGAGCATGCCTCAGTGCTGAGTTCTTGTTTTCTTTTTCTTGTCCTCCCCTCTGAGCAGCACTTCCCTCTGCAAGCAGAGACTGGAGAATCACAGAATTATGGAATATCTTGGGCAAGAAGGGACACACAAAGATCACCAAGTCCAGCTCCTAGTGATGCCCTCCAGGATATGGATGTCCCTCCTGGCTGCTGGGCAACTGTGACTCATATTCAACTTGCCCACACAGGCATGTGAGGGATGTTTTGTTCTCCATCTTATCCTCGCAGGACTGCTCATAGGTCATATTATGTTTTGGCCAACATAATAAAAGTTGAGGCTACATTGAGAGAAGGGCATTGTAATTATGAATGTAAGATGAAACTGCATCTTGGCATGTAACTATGTCTGTAGGTGCTCTAACAGCACTTTGGCAATATAAATTGGTCTTGAAATGTCAGATACATTCTGAGGAACATAAGGGTTTAAAGTGTCAGAACTATTCTAGTCATCTACTAAAAGCTAAGCCTTACCCTCCACTGCCACCTTTCTTTTTTATTCCATTGGTACTGGTGTCATACTCGGATCCTTCTTCTTCTAAACTCATCTCCTCCAGGCTATCCTCTTCCAGGCTGTCATTCTCCACTTCATCAGAACACAGTCCTACCAGCCCTTCACTCTCCAGAACCCTCTGCTGGAATTCCAGCTGGTACTGCCCCTCCTCAGCAAGGCTCTCAGAGTCAGAGTCCTGGGAGTCTTGAAGATTGGAGGCAAATCCCCCTTCCCTGACAGATGCCTTTTTCCATTTTGGAGGGTGCAAAACGGGTGGCATGAGGACTTTGGGAGGAACGTGGATTTTATTCATGTTGTAAGTGTGTGGAGTGGAAACTGAAAGGTATTTCATCACTGAAGATTTCATTCCGTGTTTTGCATGGATGGTTTACATGAGCCCTGTATTTGGAAAACAGAGTAAACATAAAAAGGTTGTTGAAATTATTATAATAATACTTGTTAAAAGCTGCAATTGTAGGTCCTACAATTGGCTAAAGCTCAGAATTTGACCTTCTATTGTTCAACAGTTCTTTATTCTCCCCTATCACACTGATTTTCCTTTAAGCAGTTAACATCAAGGTCTCTACACAGCAATTGCTATGAAATCTACCTTAAACTACTGAAGGTCATAAATAATACACAAACAGCTTTTAAGAAAGAAAAGTAAGCTAAGACAGCAACATGATGTTACCCGTTAACTTTTGAGAGTTAAAATAAATTTTTTATGTTCCCTTTATTCAACTTTATACCATCTTGACTTGTAAAATCAGCAAGGAAGTGTGACAGGGAACACGGTGAAAAGAACTGGAACACTTCCTAAATCAGGATGAGAGTTTCTTTACATTTGATTGAAGTGTTCATAAGTCATTTGCACCACCAGTCACTTACAAGGTAAAGTGCCTGGGAGGGAGGAAGAAGGCTGTTTTGTGATGAAATGTACATGAGACACAGCACACACATGGAACCAGCCTGGCTGAGTGTCATTTGAGCAGGTGGGTAATAAATAATTCCTGATGTTTCAGGATTAGCACTGCTGGTCTCTGGGCAGACACCTGTGCCCGCTGCTGCCATCTCTGATCCCCGGCAGCCCCTTTCTCTCCACCCACTCCCGTCTCATGTCCCCTGTCCTCGACCTCCTCTCCCGGTCCCCTGGCCCCGGTCCCCACATCCCTGTCCCCTGTCCCAGTCCCCATCCTCTCACCCCCGTCCTTGTCGCCACTCCCTGTCCACTGTCCCCTTCACCACTGTCCCCATCCCCTCACCCCTGTCCCCTGTCCCGCTCCCATTCCCATTCCCATTCCCTCTCACCCTCTCCGTTCCCGTTCCCATTTCCATTCCCGTTCCCGTTCCCATTTCCATTCCCATTCCCATTGCCATTCCCATTCCCATTCCCATCCCCTCTCACCCTCTCCGTTCCCGTTCCCGTTCCCATTTCCATTCCCGTTCCCATTTCCATTCCCGTTCCCGTTCCCATTCCCATTCCCATTCCCATCCCCTCTCACCCTCTCCGTTCCCGTTCCCGTTCCCGTTCCCGTTCCAGGCCGTTGTTTCCCCCGCCCGCGGCGTTGCCGCGGTAACCGCGGA